>MJEU01000105.1:0-60062 GCA_001748505.1 Sporisorium iseilematis-ciliati | reverse complement strand
CTTGGAACAGGCGATGAGTGGCAACGACTCATGATACCCCTACACTATCAATGCTGGTTCATGTTCGGCAGGGCTGTGGTTGCAGACATTCGGTACCTGACTGAGGTCTACAGATCATTCGATTCAAATCCTCATCCACGGCTCATCATCATACAGCATGAACCAGACAAGATAGCTATTATGCAACTCAACGCAGCTCGGTTGGCTTTCCGTTGATGCCATCCTACAATGCGCATCAGCTCCGCCAAGACTGTGCGACGCAAGCGGGGCACAGATCCTACAAACAGAGTCAATTTGAGTGTTGCAGAAGGACAATCATTAAAAATACGAATAAATGAGGCATGAAAAACAGCACTTCAAATACGATCGTATAATCCTTTCCATCAGGATTCATCCATGCTTGTTGCGACCGATAGCATCCACCATGCCCACCAAACGCAATCTGGAACGCACAAACAGCGTCGAGAACAGAAACTGCGACAGTTGGTGGTCGTACAGCGGCAAATGTCGATAGCCTTGCTGCAATGCGCCAACTGAGACCGAATACGCTGCGACGCTTTCCGCATCGATAGATGAAGTGGACGATGTAGATGACGATTCGCTGCCGGCTCGACTTCTCGTGTCACTACCCGCTGCGTTCTTCTCTACAGGGGCATCCTTGCAGGTTGCTGAAGTCGATTCTAGCGAGAGACGTGAGGTAGACTCAACGATCGTCGAACTCGTCGTAGTTGCCGTCAGTTTGGCGTCCGAAGCAGCCGCACTCTTGGCCGTTGCCGTATCTCCAGTATGATGGTCGTCGAGGTCATCATCGAAGATCTCGAAGCGTACAAAGCACAGATCAAGTAGTCCTCGACTCAGTCGCTCGAGCTCCGGACTTGCCAACCCATCGCCAGATTGAGTTGCTTTGCTCGCTTCAATAAGCGCAACGAGCTCGTTGCTCGCGCCGGCCGGCACATCGATGAGCACGCTCATGTCCGTGTGCCACTCTGGACTGAAGCCATTTGCCTTCACGGTCGGTGTTCGGAGCAGATGACTCGGTGCGAGATTGGTGCGCTTTGCACTGGAGGCCGCATTCGGCGCCGCGGCTTCGGTTCCTTGCTGGAAGCTTGATGTGATATCCGGACGAACAGCAGCGTCGCTCTGTCGTGCCTGCTCTGGAGTCTCAGCTAAAGCTGACGAGTCAGAACCTCGACGTTCGCCTTCCTCGCGCACAGTCATCTGCTGGCTTTGAGCGGCAGAAGCGGTCGCAACCTCGTCCTGTCCTTGGGAGGATGCCTTTTGCAAAAGACCCCGAGGCTGCTTACCCCAACAGCTTGGCGCCAATAGCGAAACAACAACAAATGGATCTATCGGTTCGCGATTGTCGCTGTTGCTCTGCTTGTCTTTGTCCTTTCCCGCACCGGCTTTGCTCTTTTTCGGAAGCTGCTGTGCCGAAATGATGCTGAGATCAAGTCGGAAGCGCACCGCCTTGCCCGCAAGCGTTTTGCCATGCTCCTTGGTCCGCAGTGCCGCTGGCTTGAGCACATAGCCGCATCGTCCATTGCGGCTGAACATAGCTTGATTCAGCTCAAAACCCAGATCAGTTGTCTGCCAATTGAGTGCAACGAGCTGGCATCCTGTAGCCCACATGTCGAGCGGCACAAAGTTGCGGCTAGCATGCAACCTCGCAAAGCTCATCATCGATGGGTAGATGCGCGTAAGATGAGAGCGGTTGTGCTTGATGAGTGCTTCATTTGAAACAGGATCGCGGATCATCTTGAGGGCAGTCTTTTCAGACAACGATACCATGTGCTGGGTCGCGTATGTCTCTTTCTTGTTGAAGCCGCGACATTTAACGCCGATAGTATACACGAGCAACGATGTCAGCGCCGTCGACATCTTCTTCGTTTGCTTGCTGGTCCGACTCGCGCTTCCTGAGCCTCCTCGATTTGAGCTGATTGCATCAAGGCCATCGGAGGCATCTCCAGATCGATATCCTGAAGGACCATTGGAGGCTGCACTTCCACGATGGCCACGCCTAGTGACGCGACGCACGAGCTGCTTGGCGCCAGCAAGGCGTGATTCGATTTCGGAGTCGGTTGTGGAGGTAGTGTCTGTCGCAGATGTCGGGGGCTCAATAACCATCGTAGGCACCACATCGGTGCCGTCGACCTGCTGAGAAGCCGTGACTAGGCCATCCGTCGATCTCTTCTGCGGTATTGGCCGCTGACCGTCGCCGGCTGCAACATTCTTTGCCTTCACCAGCACCTTGAATTTGAGCTTCTCAGGTGAGGGAAGTTCCTCATCGGTGCCGGGCATTTTTCGAGAGTCGAGCGGCTGGCTCAACAGCATCTCGCCAAGCGTGTCGTTGAGGATGCGCGCCATGACATCTTGCTGAGGCGGATCAGCATGCACCTCAAGGCTGAGGATGAGCGGGTACGGCGAGGTGACAAAGGCGTAGCGAGCGATAGCGCTGATGACCTCTTGAAAAGGAACACGACTGGTGAGGGTGCGACCGTGAGTGATCATGGGCACGTTGTTGGGGCCATCCCAGCAGTCGAGCTCGACGCTGCGCGCCCCTTGCAGAAGAGCGCGAATGTATCCTTCGACAGTACTGTCTCCTTTCCACTGTCCTCCGACGAGATATGTGTTGTGGCTCGAGCTGATGTAGTATTCGCTCAAAGGGCGTGTCATATCGTGTTGGACCGTCGACTTGCGCAAGTGGGCTGCAATCTTTCTCGTATTGGCCATCGAGTCGCTCGCACCAGCAGCAATCAACTCCTCGGTCGTGTCAGCGAATGCACGTGAAGGCGTCCGCTGTTGCGGGCCCTGGTTCGTATCCGAGCGCGGTTGCGAATCAGAGGCTTGAGCTGCGTCTGGCACGCTCAAAGTGGCAGGCTTGCCCAGCATGGGCATGTCGACAGGATCGGCAACCATGGTAGAAAAGAGCGGAAGCTGGTCCAGCAGAGGGGGATTGTCGGACGAGGAGAGAAAGTCGAGGAATCCGTCGTAGTCCATTTGTGCGCGCTCGATGGGTGCATCAGCGAGATGCGAGGTCGAGAGGCGGCTGTTGCAGTGTCGGCGAAAGAGATCGTCAATCTGGCTATCGGAAAAGCTGTAGTTGCCTTGCTCTTGGCGAATGAAACGTCGAAAGCTTTGGATCGAGATGGCGCGGGACCTGCAAGGCTCTGGCCCCATCGTCACGGTGACTTGATGGAGTGACGGAGCGGGTTCCGAGGCGGCGTCAGGGCGAGAAATAGATTCGCGTTCTGACACTTGATCCACATTGCCTCGCTCGTCAACGGAAGAAGCCTTGGAGTCAGAGCCTCGACGAGGCTGCTCAAATGGCTGATCAGCCCAGGCTGCAAAGATCGTTTGAACATCTGCTCTTTGCTTGAGCAGCGAGACGAAATGCTGGAAGTCTTGGAAATCGAGGTAGCCGCGATTGCGCCAGTCAGCAAGATTGAAGCATCGACGGAGGTGAGCCTTGTTGGACTCGATGCCCAGACGTCGACAAAGTAGCATGACCTCTTCGATGGAAAGCTTTTCGTCGTTGGACTGATCCGCATCTTTCCAGTGATGACGCATCCAGAGATGGCGACGATGCTCGATGCTGGAGGAAGCACCCACTGCGCCTGTCAGCTCCCTGCGCAGGGATTGAAGATGAAGGAGACTAGCTCGCCACCTGGTCAGCGACGAGTCGGAAAGTGCGATGAGGTGCAGGGCTTTGTAGATGCCGCCGTTCTGATAGATGATCGTAAGCCAGCGCGGTTCGTGAGCAGAAGAGATGTTGAGTGAGGTGCGGTAGGAGGCAGCAGAGGGTCCAAAGCGTACTTCGCGGATCGACTCAAGATTCACCCGATTGTTCTTCTTGGACTCCCAGAGGATCTGACCGCGGTCTGGATCGAGCTTGAATGTGCGTGGTTTGACCTTCTTATGAGTGACTTTGAGCATTTGTTCGCCTTCCGGAAGTAAGAGCTCGGTGATGGTTTCGTTTGCTGTCGAATCGACAGTAGAGGAACTGAGACCCGGCGTCAGGCCTGTACTGCTTCCGCCAGTATCAGAGATGCTGCTGGGTCCGTTCTGATGCGCATTCGGGATGGATGGATCATATCGTTGACCGTCGTTCGAGCCAGACGCCTTGGGGCGCTCGTTGCTAGATGAAGACAACTGGCTTTCATGCGAAATGTGAGCCGACGAAAGTATGGGAGCTGCATCGTTCTCCGACAGTGCCGAAGGTGAAGCTATGAGTGGTGCAGTCGTATCCAAAGTCTTTGACAAGCTACGAGAGAGGCCATCCTGTTGTAGATCTGCGCCAGCCGAGGTGCTGCCGGATCTCATCCTACGATACGTCTCGCTTGCACGCCTTTCATGATGGAGGCGATCAGTGAAGGAAGCAACGCTGTTTGACAGAGTGCGCGGAAGGCGGGGGCTTTTTGGCGGTGAAGCGCTGGGGCTGGGTGGTGTGGCTAAGCTGGAGTGTGGTGATAGACCAGGCGGAGCGTGGGATGCGCCAACACTAGGTGTCGCAATAGGCTGTGCCAACGTTCTGCGGGCAGCAGCGTCGTAGGAAAGCGGACCGTTGCTAGAGCCACCACTGAAAGATCTGGGCGGTGGCGCAAAGCTCGGGCGCTCGACATCTTCCATGGTGTGGTGGAACGATATCATGTCTGTCCCGCCGGAGGATCCAGCCGCCTCGCTGTGAGAGGGTCCCGGTTCTGCCAAGTCTACATGCTGATCCGAAGGTTTGCGGAGCAGAGAACGGAGCCAAGATCGTACTGAGAGGTTGGCTGCTCTATCTGCAGCAGCTTGATGATCGTTTGCCGACATGTTTCCAAATCATACGGAAAAATCTTCCATGCTTGTCGTTGTGGAGAGGAGCGGGCAGGCGGCCGCATTTCCGTCCGCAAGTGAGCCTGCTGTCCTATCCGCTGATCTTCTGCTTCATAAGGGTTGCGTGCAAGTTTGCACTCCGGGCTGATGCTGTCTGGTGGAAGTCCTGGGGATGGTAGTTGATCGTGTGCAGAGAAGGATGATGGAGGATTGAGGCAGTGTCGAAAGTGTCCGTGCTCAGTCCAACTTTTTGGTGCAGCTAAGACCCTTGAATACCTTATCTGTCTCCCGATTTGGCCAATCCAACGTCCGATCCAGTGATGATCCACGGAATTCGGTTCACTCCTTCATCAGAATTTTTGCTTTGCAGGGTTTTGACTTTCTTCTCGAAAGGGTCCCCTCGACACCATACACCCTCTCATCGCTGCAAAGCACCTCACCAAACATGTTCAAACGAGTGGCCAAAGCCACGACCAGAAAGGCCGATGTCGACGATCTCAAAGACGCTACCGGAGACGACACGGCCATCGGCATCGACAAGCTAGTCGACGAGTCGTCCAGCTCTGAGGGCGAGGACTCTGACGATGAAGAGGACGAGGATGACTCTGATGAAGAGGACTCTGACGTTGATGACGACGATGACGACGACGGCAAAGACACTTCGAAAGCTGGTTCAAAGCGAAAGCGTTCCAAGGAGCAAGACAAAGAAGACGAGGTCGAAGCCGCGGCTCAAGTGACAATAGAAGACGCCATCCAGGACCCCATCTACGTCCCCACCGAAGGCGAGAAGAAGCACGGCATCTTTGCTTCTCGATGCATCGTCTGCGAGGCTGCTGTTCTCAAGACAGCCAACCTCGTCACTGCGCATCTCGAGGCCAAGGCACACAAACGCCGAATGGAGCGTTTCCAACAATTCGTCCAAGAACAGCTTTCCGAGGACCAACGCAAAGCAATCGATGCGAGAGACGCTGTCGATCAGATGGACGCTTGGAAGGCGGAGCAGGATGAGCTTCAGAAGCAGAAGCAAGCAGAAGCGCCCCCAAGCAAGAGAGCTTTGGCAAAGAAGCAGAAGGCCGCCGAATTCCGCAAGAAGAAGAAGGAGCAGGCTCTGAAACGCAAGGCAGCGAAGGAGGCAGCTGAAGGCGGCAATGATGCGGTGAAGAAGGACGCTCCAGAAAAGCCAGCAGTCAAGAAGGCCAAGGCGGACAAGAAAGCCAAGAAGGATGCCTGAGCTATCTCCTTCGAGTCGGCGGCAATCGTATACCCTCTCCCTGACATCAGCACTCACCGGGGGACTCTCTTCCCATTCTCTCAACGACACAGCATTTGTACTTCTATCATGCACATCAACACAGTCCAGCAGTCACAATACGAAACTCCTTTGATTACTTTCTTGGGATCCAGAACAAAGCAAGCATCTACGAGAGAGCCATTCAGCAAGCGCTCAAGTGTACCAAGTAGGAGTAGGCCAGCCGTCCTTTCCTGGACCGTGCAGAGCGAACCTTCCCACCTCAGCCCTCTTGTGAGCAATAGGATCGTGCAGCGAGTGAGTCCTCAAATCTCTGAATGCCACATCGAATCCATACTTTCCAGCAACAGCTCGAGCTCCGGTCAATTCGTAGATCTGACTCGTAATCGCCAAACCCACGTCGACCGCGTTCACCTTGGCTGCGGCGACACGAACGGCAAACTTGGCACGCTGTTCTTCCGTGATGGCCTGTCTTGGGTTGGTGTGCAGGATACCGGCAGCTTCATCGATAACGTTCTCGATGAAGGATGCGGTAGCCCAGAGCTTGGCTTGGAGATCACCGTAGCCGATTTGAATGTAGGCTTCGTCGGTACCGCGTGCGACGGGCGAAGGCTGGTAAGGCCAGCCACGGGTGTTGGCTTTGGTGTATGCGGCAGCACGAGCGAGAGCGCCTTCTGCAATACCCAGGTAGAAGGAGGTGAAGACCAGCTGGATCTGCGGCAGGTTGAGCGTGTTGTAGGCTCCCAGAGGTTGGAATTGCTTGTTGACGTAGCCAAGGGCGTCAGACCAAGGAACGACGACGTTGGAGATGCTGATACCGCCAGACTGGGTTCCACGCATACCAAGAGTGTCGACCCATTCATCGCCGTACGCGATGCCGGGCTGGCGGCTGAGGACAGCGGCAAATACGTGCGATCCATCGGGCAGCGATCCTTCGAGGATGGTAACGTCGCTGATCTTGCTTCCCGTAGAGAAGGTCTTTTTACCGTTGTAGATGAGCTGGTCGGGGTTCTTCTCGTCCTCGACGACCTTGAGATCGGCATCACGAGGGTTGACAGCACCACCGACAAAGTACTTGTTCTTGGTGATCCACTCTTCGTACTTGGTCCTCTGCTCGTCGGTTCCCACGAGAGCAGCGGCCCACGACCACAGATAGTGGTAGCCGATCAGCTGTCCAAGCGATCCATCGCCACGAGCAATGATGCGGATGACTTGGTAAGCCTCCTTCCAGCTCAAGCCTGCTCCACCGGCGGATTTGGGGCCGAGGATGGTCACCAGGCCGGCATCCTTGAGGAGCTGAACCTGGCGGTAGGGGACGACGTTGCCGCGGTCACGGATGGCTTCATCCTGGTGAAGCAGCTCGGAGACCTGCTCGGCGCGAGCGTAGACCTCCTCGGGAGTGACAGGGTCTTTGTCGAACTTGGGGTATTGGACGACTTCGGGGTCAGGCTGAATGCGGGACGAGCCCTTGCTGGCGGTAGCGGCGACGTTGTCGCCGGCAGCAGCTGCGGTGGTGGCGGTGGGTGCCATTGTCGGATGATAGTATATGCTGGTGCAAATGTGAATACACAGATGATGTGGTCGGGAAGAGAGCGTCCTGGGGCGAAAGCTTGTGTATATATGCGCACAGCAGAGCCGAAGCTTCCTGATCACAACTTCCGAGTCAACCACACCTTCTACAGGACCCTTCTCAGCAGGCACGGTCAAGGAGCGCGGACGGGGCAACACGCCGAACGGCTCTGCTCTTGAGCCGCACGGACTAGGATGAGCAATCTTCGAAGGTCGTTTGATAAATGCAGCTGGCATGTGAGCAAGGCTGCTAAGATCACGCTCTCTTCTCTCGACGAGCACTGTTTTTTCGCATCGTCTTGCGGAAGGAAAACGAAAGATTATCCTCCAGGATTAGAACAACCTAAGCACGGAGTACTGGAGTCGAGAGTCGATTCAGAAGCCAAAAGGAAGACCTTTTGCAGAGACAGTGTCGAATCAATTGAAGACTCATCCATAAGCTCATGTGGGAGTCGATGGCGCAACCCAGCCAAAGGGACATTCACACACGGGGCGGTCAATTACCGTCTGCTGCGGGACGAGCCACGCCTGTGATGCTACCTTGCTGCAAGATCACGCCTTTTTGCTCGTCACTTGGGCTACCGCCATCTTCCATCGCAGCTTACGACGACCTTCAGCATCAACCTCGAGAACAATCACGAAGGTGGACAATTCAGCTTGCGACTCCGATTGCTTCCTGTACCACGGTAGCGGGGAGCAGACGCAGGGTCTTGAATTTGTATTGCTGTATTTGTAATGGCATTACAAAAGATTGTATTCATCTTTTAGCGCCTTCGCACTTTGTGACAGCCGAAACGTGCCTTTCTGACGTGCTCGCTCGCCATCCATTCAATGCGAAAACGCAATCTCGCCATCTTGGACCGGCTAGTCGAGATCTGCCGAAAGCAAGTCCCCGCAAAGAGTCTTGTTGCTTGAACCGCTCACTGCCTTGCCTCTGAAAAGGGCCCGCCTTCACTCGAAGATAAGACGGTGGAGACGTAAACAAGCGGTCGCCGTGTCGTTAGTTGTGGGAGGCTCACACGCCTTTGAAGCTCGAGCGGGAACTTATGACTGTGCACACGACTTCGGCGGGCCCAGGCAAAGAGCCACTAATTAGCGTGATGGGAGAACGTCATATCGACATGTTCGCCATGGAACTGTTTGTGTTTGACCCTGAGCTCCCATTTCGAGCTCCTACTCCTAATGTCACTTCTGTCTTTTGAGGCTTCCCACCACGCCCAGAGCCAGGAACAAGCTGAAGTCTATGCGGTTCACTTTCTTCTTGAGTCACCTTTTTTTATCTCACACTTCACTTTTCTTTTCTCCTTCCAGCCCTCCTGTCCTCTTGTCATCACAGCCTTTCTCGCCATCTCTCACACCTCTACCACCACCATCACTGCCAAAGCAAGACAAGTGCTCCCAATCATGGCAGGACTAGAGATCATCGACGCCGAGATCGTCCCTCGGGCGTCTCTGGAAGCACTGGTCACGGACGACAAGCACCAAGACCACCCAAAATCCGACGCAACCACCAACCTCGCCTCGCTCTACCCAGTCTACACAGCAGCCGAACGAGCCGCAGCCCTACGCCTGCTCGCCCCCTCCACCCACGACGTCGTCCTTGGCGCTGGATGGACCGATTCCGACTCTGATATCGACACAGCTCGTCGAACATCCACCTCTTCCTCCTCGTCCATCTCATCGCCATCAACACCTCCTGCCCTGGACACAGCTGGACTGACAGACGCCCTCCTCGTCCGCTCCTGTTCACAGGGCTGGTCGCTCTCATTCGAGCTCACCCCTCATCAGCCCCTCCCGACTCCCTTGACCGACGACGAGATCTTGATCCGCAACGATGCAGTCGGCTTGAACCCTGTCGACTGGAAAAGCGTTTCGTTCAACTTTGGCATCCCTGCTTTCCCCTGGATTCTTGGTCGCGACATTGCAGGGACTATCGTTCAGCCTCCTGCGCGAAACGAAGACGGTTGGAAGGTTGGAGATAGAGTATGGACATGTGCCGACTCGCGCGAGATGCGAGCAGGTGGATATCAGAGATTCTCGGTGCACAAGAAGGGGACTCTAGCCAAGATTCCGCCGGGGATCAGTGACGAAGATGCAGCGACGTTGGGAACGGGATTGATTACGGCGGCGGTTGCTCTGTTTGCGTTCTTCAAACTATCGTTCGCGGAGGATTCGTTGGCTGGTAAGCTCGAGAAGGTGAAGATCGATGAGCAAAGGGATGAGCGTGATTGGATACTGTAAGTTCACAGTCTACAAAGCACTTTTGACCGATAGTGAAGTCGAAGCTGACCCTCTTTACGTCCAATACTGTAGGATCTACGGCGGTGGAGCAGTAACCGGCATTTACGCGGCCCAACTAGCCTCCATCTCCAACCTTCGAGTCATCACTATTGCCTCCCCTTCCAACTTCGACTACTTGCGATCCATCGGCGTCTCAGCTTGCGTTGATCGTCATCAACCTGCCCAAGCCATCCTCGATTCGATCTCCTCCCATCTTGAAGGCGGACGACTGAGGTACGCCATGGACTGCGTTTCCTCCACCACTGCCGACTTGTGCTTGAAAGCTCTACAATCGTCGCCCGGTAACAACGAGCTCATCTGCCTGGCAGGCAACCCCAAAGCCGAGGCTGGAGAGGTAAAAGTACACAAGATCTCGTTCTCTACCACGTTC
Source organism: Sporisorium iseilematis-ciliati (assembly GCA_001748505.1). Lineage (NCBI taxonomy): Eukaryota > Fungi > Basidiomycota > Ustilaginomycetes > Ustilaginales > Ustilaginaceae > Sporisorium > Sporisorium iseilematis-ciliati. The sequence goes on along the minus strand of MJEU01000105.1, from coordinate 49,761 downwards.
TACCATCCCGACGGCGTGTTCGCAAAGGAGGTGCTCGGATATGTTACACGCTTGCTGCAGGAAGGAAGCTTGAAGCCGTGTCGACCACAAGTGTTGGCCGATGGATTGGCTGGTATCAGGTAAGTCTGCCACACGTCACAGGTAGAAGAATAGTGGAACGCCAAAGCTGACATCTACATCCTTGCGTTGCAAAACAGATCCGGATTGGAACTGCTCAGAGAAGGCAAAGCTCCAAGAGCGCGCAAGTTGGTCGTGAGGGTCAAGGATACGCCTGCGGCCGATGTTACGCATTTGGGTGTAAGGACTGAGTTGGGTTGGAATGGTGTCGTCTAGCGAACAGTATTGCAACCGACCTCGCCTGCAAAAAGATTCCGTGACGGCACTATCATCCGCAACCTTCAATAGAAAACCATATTGTACACCTTCCTAGCCTCTATGTTTGATGCTACGTGAGATCGAGCACCCCTTTCCATCACCACCACCTCCTCCATCCCAGCTGTCCCTTTCTACTCCTCCCTCTCTTCCTCCTCGTCCAACCCCATCAACACCAGTTCTGCTCCCTGCTTGGCCACCAACCACTCCAGATCCAACTCTCCCAGAAAGTTCTTCATCACACTCTGTCTTCTCCCCGCCTCCTCCCTCGCCATCGTCGTTCTCAACCTATCCCCTTTTACCTTCAACAGTTTCTCATAGAAATGACCCACCGCACTTCCATTATACCCCTCTGCTTGCTCTGCTGGGGGCACCGGATCCATCTTTGCATTGTTGGGGGGGATATATAGCGGTCGATTCACTTTACAGCTGTAAGCAGCGCATCGTAGGATACCTATGGAACCGATGCTGTCCAACCGGTCGGCGTCGGAGACGCACCAGAATTCGGGAGTTGCGTCGAGCCAGGACTGAAGCTCGATGTCTGCCGAAGAGAGATGGGCGGGAGAAAGGGCGCGACGACGTTCGTCTTTGCTCCAGCTGACGTTTTCAACTATTTTTTCGACGAGAGAGCGCTGTGCCGGGGTGACGAGGTCTGCGGGAAGGTTGGTCCAGAAGGGAGCTAGAACGGAAGAAGGGCTACTACTTGACGCGGAGTACTTGGAATCGGTGAGGTCGTGGAAAAGCGCTCCTAGTTCGACGACGAGCAGGTCGAGGGTGGTGGGCAATTCGGGTGAGCGGGTGAGCGAGAGTGCGAGTAGGCGGACTCGGTTGACATGGTGCCAGTCGTGCGATGGGTCGTGGTTTGCAAATGCGCGCTTGACGAAGGTCTCTGCGGACGAGACGATCTGATTCCGTTGCAATGCGGTCAGTCGAGAAGGTTTCGATGAAGCCAAAGATGTGTCGGAAAGGTGCGTTGAGAGCTCGTCCATCTTGAAAGCCCTGTTGTGTCGAATGTGGTAGGAGGAGGTCAGAAGGGAAGAACAAGACACGTCGAGAATATCTTCCCTGGCCTGTGCATTTTAAGCTTTTTTTTTTTTCTTTTTCTTTTCGTTGACCAAGACAAAATACCGGTGACAACAACAAAAGCTACAATGGCAGGGATGAACATCAAGATGACAGCGACAAAGCTCGTGGTGACAACAGAAAAGAACATATGACGAAGTGGACTCGGTGAGGGGTCAAAATTAGCTTGCTGTTGCGAGAGAAGGTATCCTTTCCGCTGAATGAAACCGTGATCCACTGCCAGTCCAACGGGACTGTCCTTTTTTCCTTCGTGACCTCTAATTCCATGCCATCGTGACTGCTGTGCGTTTTCAGGAAGACAGAGCAGACACAGGTATGGACTCCCTTGAGTGAACGAGTGACAGCAGCGAGGCCAAGCAGTAGCACAGTCACAAAAACAGATTGTGATCCCAATAACATATCACTATTGCTCACAAGACAGTCACGAACGGACCTTCCCGCATCACGTTTTTATTCGGCGAAAGGATCAAAGCTCTCCTATCGACTCATCTCTGGTCAAACTCGATGTCTGTCATCCCTGCCTCCCCTCGTCCTGTGGTTGACACAATTCGAGCTGCACGTGACAAGGTCTGAGTTGCCGGCGACAAGAACTCGCAGTGCCTTTGACATCGGCCTTTCTTCTACACACTGTTGCTTCTGTTCACACAAACACAAGTTGAGATACTGGTCAACGCTAGGATCAGCATCAGATTGTTTGAGATGTCGAGAGATACTACGCAAACAGACTAGCATCGATCCCCATCCCTCCAAAGTTCGTGAGACAGATGAGATGATCCTCGCTGGCCGAGACGATCCGCGTTGTGTTGAAGTCGACATCGAAGATCCTGGCTCGATGGCATCTGATATCCCTCAAACACTTGCCCACCTTCGGCCTATCCCCTTCACCATGCTGCTGTTCCTGCGCCGCACTCATCTCCGCCGGTTCTTCCTCCTGCCGAGTATCCACATCGTCAATCGACCACAACTTGATCAACCGATCATACCCACCCGACACCACCAACCGCCTCACGGGACAGTAGGCCACCGTCCTAACCAGCAGATGATGTTCTCCCAGTACATGCGTACATTTCCCGGATACTGTATCCCATACTCTGATCGTCTGATCATTCGACCCACTAACCAACGTATTACCCCGGAACACTATACACGCTAACCCCTTGGTATGCCCTTTGAACGTATGCAGCTTCTCGCCCGACTCCAGATCCCAGAGATACATCGACCCCTCCCCCGACGCCGAGACCACCTGATTCCCCTGCAGATCAACAGCGTTGACCGGTCCCGTATGCGAGAACTTCCTCCACGCAGTCGGCGTGGGAGACGCCAGATCGGACCGCCTCCATACTCGAACCGTAGCATCTTTGGAACCTGTCACGATCCAGTTTTCGTCAAACACGACGTCGAGCACGGCCGAGCTGTGATCGCGAAGAATGCACTGAACCCGATCGGATTTGTGATGCACCAGAGCACCGCTCTCCGGATCGATCTGAACCCCGCTTGACGTTGTCGAGTCCTCCGCCCCCGTAGACGCCGCTGGCCGCTGAGTAGCCAAGATACTCGCAAAGTCCCAAACAAACACCTGCCCGTCCGACGAAACAGAAACCAAAATCTGATCATCATACTGCAACGACAACACCGACGCACCATGACCCTTCAAGATATGCTTACAACTCGCCGTTTCCACATCCCACACCCTGATCGTCCTATCCCTCGACCCCGAAACCAGCTTACCCGCCGTCCCCGTACCCACCCCATCATCCTGTCGTATACAGTACACCGAATCCTGATGGCCCCGAAGAAACCGCTTCGTCGGCTCAAACACCCTCCTCTCTCTTCCCGTCCTCTCACCAGCCGACGAGCCCGACCCACCCTCTCCTCCCTGCCTCACCCTCCCATCTCCACCCTCCACCTCCCTCGCTCCCCCCCTCCATCTCCCCTCCAACACCCACCTATCCCTAAACAACCTCCTCCAATCCAAGCTCGCCGCAAACTCCTCCTCCGCCTCCACCTCCTCCTCGTACCTCGTCGACTCTACACTCGCCACACTCGCCTGCCTCGACAGCGGCTGGTCCCCAAAGTACCCCTCCGCCTCCCTCGCCCTCCTCGCCTTCCCCGCCGGCGTCCCCATCCCGCCTTTCACGGGACTCAAGAACAGCCCGAACCGCCCGCTGCTCGCCGTGGGACTGCGCAACGGGCTCATCTGCGCACCTGCCGCCTCGGCGTGCCCCAACCCCAACCCGCCAAACGACGGGATGTGCAGCGTCTCCCGCCAGCTCTTCAACGCAGCCAGGCGATCCAGGTAGGCACTTGAAACCTCCTTCTTCTCCTCCTGCTGCGACTTGACCTCCTTGACCGCGCGCTTCGACCTCTCCGCCGCCACCGCCGCCGCCCTCCGCTCCATCTGATGCCGGACGACCAGCGGTGCATCCTCTCGTATCGCCCAACCTTTCTGCGCGAAGAACAGGCGGCGCCAGACCCACCCGTCCATCGCTACGCTCCTCCACCTCCGGCACACCGCGCCCGCCGTCAACAAATCCGCGTGGTCTTCGAGACAGACCACGATGCACAGCGCCAACTCGGGCGGCAGTCGCGATAGGAAATCCACCCTGCCTTTTGCGTCGCCGTCGGCGGCGGCGGCGGTGAGGTCGTCGACGAAGCACGCCTCGTCGTCGTTTTCTTCCTCCTCCTCCTCCGCGGTGGAATGCGGAGCGGTGACGTAGGATCGGGAGGATAGCGATGCTCGGTCGGCGCGCAATCGCGATCGGATCGACGAGGAGGGCGTACGCAGCATAGCCATGGATTCGTTCAACTCGAGCAGAGCAGGCGAGCCGGGACGAGCGGTAAAGTATCCATCCTCCGCCGAGGCGGTGCTGAGCTGCGATGGCGTCCGGTACATCTCGGCCGGGGTGGAGATCGAGAGTACCCCACCGCTGCCGCCGGTCTCGTTGGGTTTCAAACGTGCGCTGTTCGCGCGCAACCCACCCAAGCTCGGTCGAGCAGCGTCGAAGGATGTGCTCCCAGCGTCGTTGGGGGAAGCGGCATCGCTGTTCTTCCTACTCCCCGCTGCAGAGTTGGAGGCTGCGGTGGAAAGCGGAGTGATGGATCCGCTGGTAGACGATCGAGTCAAGCGTCTTCTCCCGCCCCGCTCCGCCGGCCCTTCGTCGGAGGAACAGCTGAGCGGCGAGACGGACGTAACGTTGCGCAGCTCCATAGCACCGGACAGCGATGGTCGGCGGTAGGCGCCGGATGCGACGTCCGAGTCGGTTAGGAGTGGTGTCGAGGTAGGTGGTGGAGATTGGAGGATCTCTTGCACCTCTCCTGCCGACGCTGCGGCGGTCGGCGAGGTAGTAGTCATAGCTGAGAAAGTACGTAGTCCACAGCTGCGGTTTTATTGGTCTGACATCGTCCCTTGAGTGCTGAAAGAAGTTCCAAATGGTCGATGAGAAGCGATGGCAGGTAGTGGCTAACGGTGGGGATAAATCAGCGGTGTGCGTTTTTGTTTTCGTCCGTCAGCAGCTTCACCACCCTGCATGTCACAGTTCAGCCACCCAAACAAGTTGCTCCGCTCTCGGTTGCATCGTGCATAAATCTCGTTTCACCTAGTCGCGGCTAAAAACCGGCAATAATTTCCCACCCACACACGCTCGATTTCAAAGCATCTCCTCCTCACACATCAAGCTCAATCGACCATCGACCTTCACACAAACAAAGACACAAAAGACTTAGATAAAAGCTGAAATGAAAGAGTGCATTGCAAGTCGAACAACTGTCCTCCAAAGAAAGAATGAGACTAAAGAATCTGCCTCGTCGCCGCATGACCCCCACCCATCTCCATTCCTCGTCCCAACCCTGCCCCAAGTGGCGCCGCCTGAGCAAACGAGCTCGGGCTCGACACTTGCGTAGTCGCCAGACCTGGACGTGGCATCGGTGCGCCCAAACCGCCGCCGTAGGGCATCATTCTCACCCCTCCTCCTCCTCCTCCTCCTCCGGCGTTCATGTACCCTTGCTGCTGAAGATCGTTCGGCCCCAGCGGTCCGAGTGGACTGGAAGAGCCGTTGGAAGAACCGCCTCCGTACGGCGAGTGTCTGCCGTCATCCCATCCGTTCTGACCGGCTGTGGAAAGGTACGCGTCGTTCGATGCAGGCAAGCCATCCCGGTACGTGTTGGAGGCAGGCATGTCGCGCGAATCCGGCGCCATCATGGGGGCCATCTTGCCGTTGCCGTACCGACTCGCTCGGCGAGGATCACCTTTGCCGATGCTCTCGACGCGACGGAGAGGCTTGGGACCGTCGTTATTGTTGGACGGCGCGCGACGCATCTGCGACCCACCGGCAAAGTCGGTCGTGGAATCCTCATTGGGCAAAAACATAGACTTGCGGTAGGTTCCGGGTCCCACGCTGTCGATGCGGCTTCGTCGCATGGCGGCTGTATCCGTTGAACTTTGATTTTGAGCATACCTCGAACGACGATTCTTGGAGCTCGAGGGTGGTGGACCACGTGGAATCGGTCGTTGCTGCGGATTCGATTGCATCAGACTTGCACGACGGGGAAGCACGCCAGGTGGACCGTTCAGATAGTTGCTGCCGTTCTCTCGCATGTCCATCGAGGCTTTTGGTGCGCCACCGTTGATGGCGTTGTGGTCAAAGATCTGTCCTGGTGTGAATCCGGATCCATCGGGCATGACCGAGGATTGTGGGATGAACCCGTTGGCCGAGTGTGGTGAGTCGTACGAATCGTCCAGATTCGTGTGAATGGGAGGATGCGCCCCACTGACGTTGCGTCGGAAAGTGGCTGATGCTGCTGGACCTGGAACCTCGATACCTGTGCTTGCGCCTCGAGCGTGACCGCGGCGAGGAGCACCGTAACGATTCGACTCGTCCCCACTGAAACTGCCAGCGCTGTTGCTTGGGATCATCCCGAACCCGCCATTCATTGCACCACGTTGACCAAGTCCGTTATCCATCCCATTCGAACTGCCTAGCGAGTCGTCACCCTCTTCATATCGTCCACCACGACCCATCGGCTGAGCCGAGTCGAGCAAGCCCATCTTTGGATTCGAAACATCGTGCATCGACTCGTTGCCCCTATACATACCAGCGCCGGGATTTGTCGCAGCTGCCGAACCATACCCTGCCGCTGATGGCTGGTACATTGCCGCTTTGGCATTGTGAAACTGTCGGTTATCGGAGCGTGGTCGGTTGGCGAATTTGCAAGTGATGCCGACGAGCACAAAGAGCAGAAAGACGCCGAGGAAGCCGCCAAGAATCATGGCAACGACGGGCGCTTCGAGACTGGAGGTCTGTTCCCTTTCGATTTTTGAAGATGTCTTGGATTCGTGTGCAGCAGATGTGGTTGTGTTGGCGGCGGCTCGAGCGACCAAATTAGCGCGACGGACGACATGCTTGACGAAGCGTTGTGGCGCGTCGTTTGGGAGCGACATGGTGAGCGGCCGAGCAAGAGAGACAAGGCCACGCTGTTTTGACTTTGTAAAAGGGGGCTTCCGAATATGTTGCTATGTTTTGTGCTGTATATCAGTGTGCTGAATGAGCAAGTCGCGATGCGAGCGGTGCTGAAAGGATCGATTCGACCTTTTGAAGTTGAGTGATCTGGATGACTCTTGGATGGCAGGAATGCGGCGGAAATGAAGCAGATCCGAGTGGTTGTGCTTGACGAAGTGAGAGCGCTGAAGAAAGATTGTGTTGCAGCCAATGAAGTTGGTCGGAGCGAAAGGGGAAAAGACAGGGGTATAGACACGTTGCTAAGGAGCGATGCAAATTAAGAAGTTGAAAGGAGCGTGTAGTGGATTCCGATGTTTAGAGAGCGAAGCAAGGCAGAGAGAGAGAGCGCGTGTGTGTGCTGTTGTGTGTTGCCAGCAGGTTGTGTGTTGTAGACGATCAAGCGAGTCTTTGGCAACGTCGAGTCTCGAGTCAAGAGAGTATTGCTCTTCCGCGTTGGCGTTGGCGATATAGGGAAGGGGAGACAAGGTGATAGGGAGAGAGAGTGGAGAGTAGGCGACAATGACACCCGATGATGATGTTGTCTATGATGACGACGATGATGGTGAAGGAGAAGAATGATGAAGATGGATAGGAGCGAGGAGGATAGGGAGAAAGGGAAGCGGATCAAAAACAGGGTTGCGGACCCACAGAGAGACATCCAAAACGCGTTCTAAGGCTGTATTTTCTCAAAAAGTGACAGCGTGGGGCTCTCTCTTTGACCTCGAGTTGGTTTCACATCGAGTCCGAGCCAGAACTGCATTGTGATTGTCGCCGTGACCAACCAGTGGGAATTTATATTTAAAATAAAAAAAAAATCATGCAGATCAGTGAGAGAGAGAGAAAGAGAGCCGTTCGACACGGCAGGGCAAGAAGAATGCACGACACCGCACACACCCAACGCTACCAATACGCCGATCCTGCCTCGCTTCTGCGTTTGCGTTTGCGTTTGCGTTTAGTTAGTGCAACGACGCCCCGTCAATCTCGCCATCCGTCCACTTGTGCTCATTCCTGCATCCACTCCGAGTGGCGGCAGAGGCGGCGGCAACGGCAGAATTCCTCGAAGTGCTGCTGCTGCTCTGGCTGGCTACAGTAAATCAGCCACGCCCACCGCAACCACCGTGCGCGTCTCGCAATCTCATCCCAATATGTGGTACTCCTATTGACTGCTTTGCAACCCATTTTCGCGAGCAAGCCACGATGAACAGCATTGTTGCTTCACAATGGCCTTTGTCGTCGTCGGAGAGAGAGACCGGTGCAGCTAAAGTTAGTGTCGCCCACCAAGCAAGCAGAGGACCACGCGGAAGCTTCGGCGGGACCTCTCTGTTTCGCGGCGCTGTACAGCATGCAGCATGTACGATCAATGCCACGCCACGCCGTCTCCTTTTTGCAGCTCGGCTTGCCGCGTTGTTGCCGCGTTTCGGTTTCGAGCATGCAAGCAAATGCAGTTCCGAATGTGGAATACAAATGGGCAAATCACAAATACAAAAAAAAACACCCTGCCAAGGCCCGCATGGTCGATCCTTTTCGAATACAACTCTTTGGTGAGCTGCATCAAGGGTTCGTTCAAACTCTCGACTTGCTCTGCTGTCACTGCCGGCGTTTTCTCGTTTTCTCGTTTGTGTGTTGGACCCTCGGTCAGATTTTAGGCCTTCGGAATGCATCGCATGTGACACTTCGGCACACGATTTCGCTGAACCACACACGACGGCAACTTTTTTGAGCGCGCCGCATCTCGGAGCTCTGTGCATCGGGCCAAGAACTTTATGCTTTCGTGCAAAGAATCTGCCGAAACAAGATCGCTGCAAATTGTCGATCTTTTCCATCGCTGTCATCCCCAGGGCTCAACACACACCCATAGAAAAGACGAGGTTCGCACAGCTGACATTGAATACAAGGCGCCTAGGCTTCAACCACAGCTCACAAATAAGTCACCTGCGTACCCATCTTGATCGTATCCAGCACCTTTCTCCAGATGAGAAATAGCCAGTTGAACCCGATCAATCCACCGCCTGCTGAGCTGTTCTTACCGACTAGCTTGCTTCGTGCATTCTGAGCGGCGGTGTTCCTCCTCGCTGCACCGTTAGTCTTCCCACCACTGCTCTGTGCAGCTGGCCTGCGTGCTACCCGATAGAACACAAACATCATCACAATCGCCGACATGACCCACGTCCTCGCCTGGTTCGTCTTGCGAAAGTCGAACATGGCTGAGATCGTCGACAGGATCGAGTTGGACGATGACGACGACCGATTCGAAGTCAAGTCCCGCTCTGAGCCCCTCCTGTTGGAACCTGAACCATTGGCAGACTGGTGGTGACCCTCCATGTACCTCGATAGATGAGCCCTTGTCGACGCATAACCAGTGTCATCCTTCAACTTGTTCTCCTTGGACGCAGTCTCGCCACCATTGCTGCGCGTCGATCGTCGAGAATGATTCGAAGCAGCCGAAGTGCTGCTCTCGTTGCCCCCATCGTAATCCGAAGACCGTGATGAGCTCGAGCGACGCAGTGAACGTCTTTCCGACTTGGGCTCGTCTTTGACTTGCTTCGAAGTCGAATCGAAGCTGCGTGTAGAGTTGGGAGACACGGCCGGACTCGTCGACGAAGAAGATCCCGACTCGGCCGCACCATTTCGAGGCGAAAAGTAGGTGGGTGATTGGCTGCGCTGTCGCCGCGATCGCGAGCCTGCCTCGGACCCAGATCCAGAAGAGTTCGTGGGCGAATCACCCGCGCCTCGAGAGCTGCTGCGAGCGCTTGTTCCATTCTTACTCGCTGCCGCCGACGACGAAGTTGCCTCTGCATCTGCATCCTTCTTTCCGGTCAGAAAGTTGCCAATGCCTGATGCTAGATCTCGCGCCTTGCTGCCCGCTTTGCTCGAACCTTTCCCAGCGGCTGACGCAGCGGCAGCCGCGGCGTCTTTGGCTTTCTTATCTTCCGCTTCTCTCTTCGCCTTCTCCTGAGCATACGTCCTTTGTGCGTTTGCCATAGCCTCCTGCTCTCGTTCCGACTGACCCGTCAGATGCGCCTGTGCTTCGTTGATCTGCTCCAGCAACCCAAACTTGGTCGACTCAGCCAGACTCGAGTAGCCCACAAACTCTCGCGCATACTCCCATTCGCCCAGACGAGACGCAAGCACGTGCAGCGAGTACAGACCTACGATCTTTTCGTACGCCGCAGCCGCCTTGGGTGTCGGAGCAGTCGCACCAAAAGCTGAAGAGAACGAAGCCAGGTACCATTCAGCGATCAAACGAGCCGCATTGGTTCCCGTGCGTGCAGCAGGGTTGATTGCGTCCAAGCGGAGTGCTGCTAGCACAGCAGACGAGATCACCGAAGCAGGCAGCTCGATGGCCAAATGAATCGTTTCGGGTGTAGGGTCGAGAGACGGCGCATCCGCTTCTCCCGATGTCTGCGTGCACAGTCGCAGAGCTTCGAACCACAGATGGCTGATCAAGCTCTGCGGCTCCTTCGAGAGCAGGAGAGTGACACGATCCACGACCGGTGCATCCGAGGGAGACTGTTGCTTGACTTGAGCGAGCTTGTCGTGGATGTTGGTAGATACTTGCTTGTCGGTGTACACCTGCGTAAAGACCGTGAGACGAAGGATGGCTACTTTCTCGACCAGCTTTTGCACATCGAGGTCAGCATCACTGAGGAAAGATGAAGCGGTCAGACTGCTTCCGAGCTGGTGAGACGAAGAGAGCAGATCAGCCGCGTGCTGGCTCTGAAGCAACGCAGTTTGAAGATCCTTGGCAAGGAAGGCTCGAGCTGCTTTGCCGTAGTGTGCCTTGGCCGTCTTTGTCCTTGAGAGCGACTGGCTGTCGTCGATGGACGATGCAGCTGAAGCTGGTCGCTTGAGGTCTGCAGCAGACGCCGAGATGGACTGCGAGAGCGATAGGTCACCAGCTGCTGGTGCTGCACTCAATGGACTCGATTGCGAGCCTGCAGGCGCCGCTGAGGTGGTATCTGGTACCGGCATCCTTCGCAGCGACGATGCGAGTCCAGGATAAGCGGATGCTTTGAGATGATGGTGAAACCGCCTTGCTGGTTTTATGGATGGAAGAAGGAGCTAAGTTAGAGACTGTGGTGTAAGTTAACGTCCAAAGTCTGTGCGTGAGAGCGAGGATGAGTTTCCGGTTCAACTTGAACTTGGTCAGCCGGAACGCAAGCTCATCCAAATTTCCCGCGCGAGAACAATGCAGTCTCGTGTGACTTTGTGGAGAAAAAGTCGGCGAATTTCATTCTTAGGGTCTGGTGCCAATTTTACCGAGGGCGCCGTCCACAGCTCAGCTTTGTTTCAACTTCATTTCCATCACAAGCCAACATCATCTTCATTGTTGTCGTTGTCATCGTCTGCAGCAAGGTGACGATGAGCTCATCACATCAACTCCAACATCAGAATGACGCTAACAGATAGCAGCACGACGTACGATGCGGCGAACAAAGAGGCGGTCGATGCCATCACAGCCACTTTCCTCTCCGCCCCGACCGCCAAACAACGTCTTCTCACCAAGCTCATGAAGAGCACCGACAATCGTTACCAAGAATTTTGTCTCCATCTCACACGTCAAGACTGTCCACACTCCACAACATGCCAAAAGTTGCATTTCAAGCCAGTACTATACCCGCAGACTGACCCTTCCTACGGTCACTGCAGCTACCTCAACACCTGTCATCGAACCACCTCGTGCAAATACCTCCATTTCGAACTCGATACCGACCCACCTCAGCAAGATTTTGTGTTCAAAACGACAGATCCACATCATGCGTATGAGCCTGACTCGGAAGAAGCCCGAGAGATCGGCCTGATTCATCCATCGCGAACACTCAAGGAGCATGGCTTTGACGAGTGGATACGTCCCTCCTCCTCGTCGACATCGGAGCAGCAAGATGCTCAATGGATCGACTGCGATCTCAAAAACTTTGATTACTCCATGCTTGGCAAGTTCGACATCATCCTCGCCGATCCACCATGGGATATTCACATGTCGCTGCCGTACGGAACCATGAGCGACGACGATATGCGCTCCATGCCTGTCCCTGTTCTTCAGGACGAAGGGCTCATCTTTCTCTGGACGACAGGCAGGGCGATGGAGCTAGGACGAGAGCTGCTCGCGCACTGGGGATATACTCGAATCGACGAGCTCATCTGGGTCAAAGTGGGTCAGACGCAACGCCTCATTCGTACCGGTCGAACGGGTCACCACCTCAACCATACAAAGGAGCACTGTCTGGTTGGCTCCAAGGTCCGCTCGAAGGAGACTGAAGCGAGAGGCAGCAGACCTGTAGCAGGATCGACTCAGCAATACATCGGCAGCCGAGGAGCCGGTGTCCCTCCACCTCTACCCGACTGGGTGCACTGCGGGATCAACGCCGATGTGATCGTCTCCGAAGTCAGAGACACCTCGCGAAAGCCGGACGAGCTGTACAGCATCATCGAAAGGCTGTGTCCTGGAGGTCGCAAAGTGGAGCTGTTTGGACGCAAACACAACATCCGCAAAGGTTGGTTGACGCTGGGCAATCAGCTCAAGTCGGATCGTGTGCTGGATCCCGCTTTGCAGCAGAGGCTGGATGCGTTTCGAGCGAGTACCAGGAGGGGTCCGACTCAGCAGCAGCAGCAGCAGCAGCGGTATGGCGTTCCCAAACCCACCGTCTCCGCCATGCATGGTGGCTATCGCGCTGTCCCACCGCCGCCGCCGATGGGCTTGTACTGAGTCGCAGATGCAAAGAATACCCGGGTTTTCACTACAAGGATGCGCTCGTGTAAGTGTGTGTGTGTTTGCGGCACAGTCCCTCGTCGTAGTTTCTCTGTGTACTGGTTCAGGATGAGCTGAAAAGATCTACCGGTTCGATGTGAAAGAACAACACAAGTGACTACCAGCTCGACAGCCGCAAAAAAGCTGATGGGAGCCGCGCCCGGGGTATTTCTTGGAAGCATGCGCTCTCACGAGCAAAAGGAAATCCGTTCCGGTTTCGAAGGCCGTGCGCGAGCGAGCGGTTTTGCATAATTTTCCGCGCTCGAGTATACGGCTGTTCGATGGTTGCCGAAGCCGCGCGACCCGCCATCACCTCGTTGTCTTCGCGCAATTGCTACCCCCCGACCACCATCTCCTCGCCACCACCGCAACGACATCACTCTTTTCATACTCCTCATCTCCATCGGCACTTTTGGGAATCAAGATGACCCTCTCGCTCGCCGGCCGGACGGCGCTCATCACCGGCGGGTCGCGCGGTATCGGACTCGAAATCGGCAAGTCGCTCGCGGCGCGCGGTGCCAACGTCGTGATCGCTGCCAAGACGGCCACTCCGCATCCGAAGCTTCCCGGGACCATCTATACTGCTTGCGAGGAGATCGCTTCTGCCGCCTCTTCGGCCGGTTCGAGCGGTGTTGCGCATCCTGTGCAGTTGGATATCCGGGATGCTAGCGCCGTCGAAAGTGCTATCGAAGGCGTGGTGGGCGAGTTTGGAGGGTTGGATATCGTCGTGAACAACGCTAGTGCGATCAACATGGTTCCTACGGAGAGGGCGACGGTGAAGAGCTACGATCTGATGAACGCCATCAACGCGCGCGGTAGCTGGTTGGTCTCGCGCTTCGCCCTCCCTCACCTCCTCGCCTCGGCGGACAACGGTCGCAACCCGCACATCCTCACCCTTTCACCACCGCTCACCTTCAACACCCTCTCCTCCACACCTGGTACCACCCGCAACGGTGCTTCACCACCCATCTTCCCGCACCAGTTCGCCTCCACCGCCTCCGCCTACACCATCGCCAAATTCGGCATGTCCCTCCTCACCCTCAGCCTCGCCGCCGAAACCCTCGGTCGCATCTCGGTCAACTCGCTCTGGCCGTACACCCTCATCGCCACGTCCGCGATGAAGATCGTCAGCGCAAACGCCTCCGTCGAAGAACGCCGCTGGCGGAACCCGGGGATCGTCGCAGAGGCCGCAGCACGCTTGGTAGAGGAAAAAGGTAGAACGGGCCAGTTCTTGGTCGACGAACTGTACCTCAGAGAAAAAGGCATGTCGCTGGACGAGGTCAAGAGGTTCAACGTGGACGAAACGACCGAGCTCGATGCGCTGGCCGAAGACCTGTACATCAGTCAGGAGCTGCGTGATGCTGTTCAGCAAAGTAGACGGTCGTAGATAGTCTCAACCCCACAATCAATGTCAAGACTTGGAAAAAACAAGGCTGTGGACAAAAGCTGTATCATTGCTGCATCGTGCATCCTCATTTCATTCGAGTTCAAAGATTGCCTCCTCCTCCTCTTCCTCCGCCGTCACCACCGGCAATGTCAACGGCGAATGAGGAGCAGCCGCCGCCGAACTGCCAGCTCTCAACCTCTGAGCTGCTGGATGCTGAGCGTACCTGGCCGCTGCACCCATAGCCGAAGCGTGTCTCTGCGAGCCTTCAGGGATGGCGATACCTCCCTCTCCTGCAGTGGTACGGTGCGAGCCGATCGCCGAAAGTGGAGGTGAGAAGGGCGAGCTTCCACTACCGCTGCCGCCGGGCGAGCCGAATGTGCCGTTGCCCAACTGTCGTTCTGCAAATGATCCGCTCAAGCGGTGGCTGCCAGCACCACTCGCACTGCCGACAGCGAAGCTGAGCGGACTACGATGGGCTAACACGGACGAAGGGGCTGTGGGGCCCAGTCCATAGTCGTCGAGGCTGCCCGGCACACGTAGTCCGCCAGTTGCACCATTGCCCAGCTGCAAAGACCCGGCTGCACTTCCAGCTGTTGTCCCAGAACTGTCATTGCCCACACCTCCACCGATGGTTCCAAATCCACTTCTCTCAAAATTGCCACCAGCATCTCCCGGTCGACCAGTGCGAAGGTGAAGCCTGCTCAGACCACCCCCCAGACCCTGAGGCAGACTCTGTCCTGGCGCATGATGAGCCGCTGTACGACTGGCCGACGTCGACAAGCCCGACGTGCTCTCGCGGAAGGCAATCGAGTCGATGCCACTCGAACGACGACCGGTGCTGCCGAATGGGCTGAAGTCGTCGCTGTTCCCTCCGATTGCTTGCTGTTGCTTTTGTTGTTGTTGTTGTTGTTGCTGCTGCTGCTGCTGGAACCCAGTAGACAGGTTGCTCGACTTGGCTCGCTCTGCACCAATCGCCGAACGACCAAACCCGAGCGACGAGCCAAACGCTTGCGCAGCTTGCGAAGGCATGCTCTGAGCCACAGTGATGCGTTCATCGTTGCCCGCAAACGAACTCGAGAGACGATTGCTGCGTCGTCGACGTTCCAGTTCCGCCGGTGTGAGAAGGTCCGAAAGACTCGACGGCAAAAAGTCTTCAGCATCTTCCATCTCCTCCTCCACTTTGCTCCCGCCAATGGCTTGTGCATTGCCTCCTCCAGCACCGATACCGCCCCACAGCTTAGCAGCATCGTCCATACGACCCATGCTGCGTGCGCCAAATGCATCACGATTGTTGCGTGCAAACGGACCGGCGCCTCCTTCCGAATCCTGACTGCCACTGAAGAACAGAGCGTGGCCGCTAGGATGGCTGAACGGACTCGTCCCAAACGCGCGAGAGGCAGAAGCAGAAGTGCCGAACGCAGCAGCTGCAGTAGCAGAGTCCATTCCTCCGAGAGACTGAGCAGCCAGTGATGCACTGAGGCTCTGCGACAGAGTGCTAGGGCGTCGGAATGAGGTACTGCCGGCAAACGATGTCGACAAGGACGGATCCTGCGCGCCTTCAAAGCCAGCACGAGCTGGATCGGCGGAAGCAGGAGCAGGTACCGGCATCGATGTCTGCAAGTCATCTGGCATGCCGAAGGGGAGGTCGTGGTCACGTGTTGTGAATGATGTCTTGCGGTTACGCATCTGAGCCGAGATCTGCGATGCAGCTTGCCCAGGCACAAGGTCGTTTCTGGTCGGCGTTCCCTGCTGAGGAGGCAAGGGTAGCTGCGACCCGCCTTGCATCTGCGACATTGCTTGAGCTTGCTGCTGAATCTGCTGTGCCGACACTTGACGTTGCGACGAGTTGGGCATCTGACCTGGTTTGAGCTGACCGGATTGCATAGGGTTGTTGCCGCCCATCTGCTGCTGTGGGTTAGGCGCCTGCGGAAGAGGCTGGCCATGCTGAGCAGCACGCTTGTTCTTGCGATCCATGCTCATGGGCTGGCCAGGTAGGACGTGGGCCAGAGCACACTTGTGGCCGAAGCGGCAGTTGCCCTTCAGAAACCACTGGCAAACGGACTTTTGCCCTCCATCTCCCGGGAGAGTGTGGGCGAAGGGACAGGATGCGCCGGCCGAACATCCATTACTCCGAAAAAACTTGCAGGGAACTTGGCCGAGCGCTTCCTTCTTCTTGGAGCTCAGCTTGGCGTTGGCGAGCGCACTACCGATGTCCTTGTCGTCGATCGACTCGCCTCGGTTGTGAGAGGTGGCTCGCTCCCTCGAGTCTGCACCAGACCCAGCGTTTTCAGGGTCGGAGCCTGCTGCTTCATCTGCGCCGCGTTGTTTGCGACCTCGAGTTTGAGCGTCTTCGCCGCCAGAGCCGTCGGTCTCCTTGGCAGCAGAAGCTGCCGCGGCTGCGGCTGCAGCTGCTGCCTCCTGCTCACGTCGGGCTTGTTCGATGCGAAGCTTTCGACGGCCAAGCTCGGTGTTGAGACCAGCCTCAGCCAAAAGTTCCCAGTCCTCCTTGACGATCTGCGGCTTTGGTGGAAGCTGAGATGCGCCTGCGGCTGTGGCTGCCACGATCGGCGCTGCCTTCGCCGGACTGGCAGCAGAAGCTGTCGCAGAGGAAACAATTGGAGCGGGACCAGATCGAGTTGCACTCGTAGTTGGAATAGCGGGACTAGCGCTCTTCTTTTCTGGCGACGCTGAACGACCTCCGCGCTTTTGGCGAAAGGCCTCCTCCCTCAGAGGATTGCCTTCGAGAAGCAAACAGAGCACCTTGGCATTGGAGCGGTCTTCCATCTTGTCGGTGTCAGCGGATGTGGGGCGATTGAGGACGCGAACGAGACGACGCTTGGGCAATCCGGGAGAAGGCTCCGACGGCTGTTGGGCGGAAGGGGCAGGGTCGACGTTGCCCATAGCTTGGTCGAAGGATTGAATGCGAGGAGAGCCAAAGAGAGCCTCGACCTTGGCCAGATCGTCGAGCTCGCAGCCAGACAAGTCAAGGACGGAAAGGTTCGCCAGCGTTTGCTTGCCATCAGCCGTGAAGACGTCGTCGCCGATGCCACAGCCTTGCAGGCCGAGATCCTCTAAAGATGCAATGTCCTGGAAGAGAGTCACAGAGACCGGGCCGCGGATGTTGTTGTGCCCGAGATTGAGCGTCCTAAGACCAGTAGGCAAACGAACGGGGGTTGCAGCGTTGGCGGTAGCATCGGCAGACTTGTTGCGGCGGTTGGCGAGATCCGGGATGCCCAAGACGGCGTTGGAGATGCGATTGTGGCTGAGATCGAGACTTCGCAGGGAGCGCATGGGTGCATTTGCGTGCACCTCCGAAGCACCTGCAAGCGGTTTGCGATCCTTTTTGGACGGCGAAAGACCGGCCCAGACGCCGTTCTCCTGTGTTGCGTTCTCCTTGTCCCAAGCTTGGCGTTCTGAGCGAGCTGCAGCAACATCATTGTCACTCCAAAGCGACTGGATCTTGTTGTTCGAGAGATTGAGAGTCACGAGATTGTCGAGAGCGAGAAGGCAGTGTGGGAAAGCTGTGAGGCCATTTTTAGAGAGAGTGAGACTGGTGAGAGCCGAGAGTTGGAAGAAGGCGGACGGAAGGGCGGAGAGGCTGTTGCGGTGAAGTTCAAGACGTTTGAGGCCACGAAATTCGGCAAGCTTGTCGGGAAGGGACTGGAGCTCGTTGTTGCTGAGGTGTAGAGTGTGAAGTTCTTCGCGCATGTACCAAGGTTGTCGATCGTCTTCTGGAATCTGGAGGAACCAGGATGGAGGATCATCGGCCACGAGCGAGAGAAGCAATGCAGGCACCTCTCGCAGCGACGGCGAGCGTGAAGATAGGTTGACTTTGCCTGATTAGCAGACAAATGAGAAGAAGAGCAGGAAAGAGTCAGAAACGCCAGAAAAGCGGGAGAGACGCAGGTCAATATCTTGTCTGCAGCTGATGCTCCGTGCCAAGACGGAGGTCCCCTGCAGATGCACGCTGCGAAGAATTGTGAAACGCACCAGTTTGTATGCTGAGTCGAACGATGTCCTCTTCTGACTTTTGGTTCAGGTCCAATTCTGGAGCTGGCGATTCGGAGCTGCGGTCGGCATTTTGTGCTGCGACAGATCGGGCGGCAGGCTTTGGAGAGCCAAAGGGACTTGCTATGGAAGCATCGAGTTGGCGGCCAAAGTGAGGCAGCTCGTTGTCGCCGTTGAGAAGCGGAGTGCTGGGCTTGGAAGGCGATGTAGAGCGAGAGCGATGCTCAGCCCTTCTTGCGGCCAGGGCGGCACGCACCGCCGCTGACATCCGTCGTCAAACGCACTGAACTCTGCCGAGTTGGTAGTAGCTCGCGACAAAGAAGAAGAGGGACGGAGGTGAAGCTGCTCGCTGGAGCTTTTGAGAGGTTGTGTCGGTGGGCAAGAGGGATATTTGGTGGGATCGTATGAACAAGCTGAAGGAAAGGAGAAGAAGCAAGGGTCCACGTTTGATGGTTAAGATCAAGATTCGGGAGGGGAAATGGAGCACGACACACCGAAAGCCTAAGTTAACGCTATGCAGCTCAGCAAACAACACACAACCACGCTCGGGCCGTGGCTAAAAAGTTGCTCGAAGCCCACAGAGACAGATCTATCCGAAGAACGCTCTTCGCACGCTCTCGACGCACCAAACCCAGTCTTTGCCTTTTCACCATTTCCGAAGGCCATGAGCGGGGCGGAACGGGCGTAATTTCGCGTGGGACCATCCATCTCTTCTGGCTTTTCTTCTGCTCTGACTCGAGTAAGTTAGCCGCGTTCACGACGATAAGCAAACGGACACCGATCAAGTGACGCTTGTTCTGTTAACAGCCTGTGATTGAATCTGTGCTGAGATCAAGCACGTTGCGTGGAAAAACATGCGGCGGCTCTTCTTTGGATAGGAACGCATGCCTCGCCTTGCAGCTCGCAATCTGTGATTTTGCGCTTTCTCAGTGTCCAATCAACGCGAAGCGCCTGCAAGATGCGGGAAAAGGCACACTTGCACAGCGATGGCCACTCTAAGATCATCACTGCTGCGCAAAAATCGCTTTCATCCAGCTCAACCTCAAGGCGTAGCGGATATCAGTTCACACAGCGGAGCAGGGACAGATCTGGTCTGCGTTTGACGATACTATTACATGGATTGATTGGGGAGAGGCCACGGCTGAGTTTGAATTAACCAACCAGCTGCGAGCCTGCTACGGATGCAATGTTGGTGAGCAGCATCTTGCGGCGCTTTGCAATGCGTTCTCGATCGATGGCTTGCGTCTCTTCATCTTCCTCTTCCGCACCTTGTGCGCCATCCTGTGATGCTGACGGGTCGGTGAAGAG
This sequence comes from Sporisorium iseilematis-ciliati, assembly GCA_001748505.1. Taxonomy (NCBI): domain Eukaryota; kingdom Fungi; phylum Basidiomycota; class Ustilaginomycetes; order Ustilaginales; family Ustilaginaceae; genus Sporisorium; species Sporisorium iseilematis-ciliati. The sequence goes on along the minus strand of MJEU01000105.1, from coordinate 30,359 downwards.
CAGCGAAATGAGCTCTGCGATGCGCTTCTCTCCTACCTCTACCTCGGCGCGGTTGCCCCATCTCCACTCCCACACCGTCGTCTCGTCGTCGGCACCTGTGGCTCGTCCTCCACCTCCGCTTGGACGTCCTCTCCTCCTGCCTTGCGTCTGTGCTTGGTTGACTGCTGCATCCATAAAGTCGAGGCCCACATCGGAGCGCTGCTTCTCCAGGTAGCCTTGCTTCTCCATCGCGACTAGGAAGCCTTCAAGGGTGCCTTGGATGGCTCGTGCCCTGGACTGGGTCTGCGTGCTCTGTGAACCCGTTGAGATAGGACCACCTCTTGCCCCGGTGCCACGCAAGGCAGCCGGAAGCGGCGTGTTTGGTTGGAGATGGATACGTCGCAAGTACATGAGCAAAGTGGCTGGCAGTAACGCGCATCATAATGGTGAAGGAGGAAAAAGCATGTCAGTATGATCAAGTCACAGTTTCGTATGAAAGTTCACGCAACAACGCTGCTTAGCCGTACTTACCATCGGTGATGGTGCGTCCATTGACGAGGATGAGGGCGAGAATGATGTAGAGCAGACCCATTTCGCCGTCCTGGTGATCGGCGCGATTCCAATCGACCGCCGCTTTGGTCTCACTCGCGGCCCGTCGCCTTCGTTGGGTAGAGGATGAAGAGCTGCTTGACGAGCTCGCCTCGGCATAGGCATTGCTGAGCTTCTCGTCGGCAGTCACAAGCTCCTTGATCAAAGTCGGCGACAGCGCTGAGCGCAGCACCCACTGATTTGTCCCCAGTCCTCCATCCGCAGCCGAGGTATCCTCAACGGGTTGTTGGCCACGAGGTCGGAGTCCGTTGGCTGAGGATGCTGCTGCTCGAAGCACCTCTTGAGCTTGTTTGGCGAGTTCCGCGTTGTCGGCTCCTTTGGCGCGCAGCTCGACCATGTGATATCCGAATGTCTGGTGGAGCATCTTCTGGGCAGCGTTGAAGACAGGAGCAAAGACACGAGAGGTTTTGTCGTCGAGCACATTAGCGCGGACATCGTCCCTTCTTATGACCGAGCGCGAGTATTCGCAGGCGAGAGCGTATCTGACAAGCTCGGCTGCTTTCTTCTTGATTTCAGCTTGGCCTACTTGTTCAGCCTGCTTGCGCACGGTGTCAGTGACGGTAATTTTGCTGTAGGTATCCATGATCTTCATGGAGGAGGCGTCCTCATCGTCCTGTTGCGAGTCGTTAGAAGTGCCTGCCTGTGAAACTTGTGAAGTTGATGCTTCGGCCTCGGCATCCCTTCTGCGACGCCATGCGGTCACAGCGGGGACATCACGCCCACGACGCTGACTGACGTACGTCGCCATCGAGGGGGAGCTTTCGCTGCGCGCGGAGGTGTTGTGTTGCTGATGGATGGTCGTGGTGAAAGAAGATGCAGCTGAGTCTCGAAGTCGAGTCCTTCTTGGAATTTTTGGACTCAGGGTCTGACACACGAGTCGAAAGTGTTGCTTTGCAGCAGCAGCAGCTCAGAGCGCGAGACACGAACTGAAAGCCTTTCCCGCAATTTGAGCTTTGAGCTGCAGACGCGCTCTCTGCCGGGCTCTAGCGCTTTCAATTTCGCCTCTCTGCTTTTCCGCCCCGACTCGCTCACTTGAGATCGACTTCGGGCTGAGTCTTTGCTTCTGGTCGCGAAGCTCAGTCCATGGCCTGCCTTGTGACAAAGCAACAAAGTCTATCGGCCTGACCGACGATCAAGACTTGAGGGTGAAAAGGGCGATGGTCAGTGTGAGTGTGACGCGTGTTCAAAATCCAGCGAGTTGAGTGGCTTCAAAGCCTTTTCGTAATCCGTCGGTGAATTTGGCGCCCAAGCGAGTGTGAGTGTGAGGTGAGATGCTGCAGCGTGCTACGCATGCAGGAGGTGCCGCTTCGGCTTTGTGTCTGAATCCAAGCGAAAAAGGGCGTCGATTCAACGCCCTAACTTACTGCTGCCCAGCTGCGTCAGTCAACTTATCAGTGTGCTGCCTTGACGAGGGTGACACATGCAGAAGCAGCGAACAGCAAGCGCCATCGGACATGCCGCCGCCTTCGTCCGCTCACTGAGAAACGAGCGAGAGAGTGAGAGTGAGAGTGCAGGGCCTCGAGTCAAGTCAACTCGGAGGCGAAGCGTGGCGTCCATTCACACTCCGCTCTGTCCCCATCTGAAAATCAGCAATCCCGAGTCTTCCATGCCAACGAAAGCGAGAAAGCGAGAAAGCGTCCTTTTGATTTGTCGAGTCCATTTCATAACTTGACTTCGATCCTCTCTCCCATCATCTGCATCATTCGGTCACGCACCCAAAACAAGCTTTCTTCATCTCTTCTTCTCCTTCATTAACTAATCTACACTGCTCAGCATCTTGTCCGATTTCGCCACCATCATCGTTGGTCTCTAGTCTCGCATCCCGATATCGGTCTCTGCCGGCAGAGCTTCTCACGACACGTCGTCGTCGCCACAGCCTCTCTTCTCGTCATCGCGTATCCGACGTTACTGGTTCACTAACAAGGTCGTTTCCCACGCTCACCGACGATCACTTCAAGCTTGATCGGATCGCTTCCTATCGCTGCTCGCTCTCGCATCAAGTTCCCACGATCTTCATCGGCTTTACCGACACACGCGATCGCGCTAGTGTTCCCGAAGCGGTCATAGCTCGCGTCCGCTCTGTTCTCAACCGCGCTTCTCTCATTCGACTGGGGACGCTAGATCTGCATCTCACTACTGCGTCTCTTGATTGACTTCATCTGGCCGATCACTCATCTATCACGGATATTCCATCTCGAAGATATCACTTCAGTCATGCTCAACACTAGCTCATTCACATCCATGCTGCGGTTGCGGCTCGTCCGCATCGCCACCATCACAATGCTGCTCTGGGCAATCGTGGCTTACGCAGCACCAGCACCTATCGACCGCCCAGGCTACCTTCCGCCAGAGACACAGACTCCCGCAGAATCGAATCAGTCGTCTCTCACACAACAGAAATGGATCGGCCTCACTCTCGCCATCAGCAGCTCTCTCGCCATCGGTACCAGCTTCATCATCACCAAAAAGGGTCTCATGGACGCAGCTGACAAGCACAACGGCTTGGCCTCCGAAGGTCACACCTATCTCCAGAATCCCATCTGGTGGGCCGGTATGGCTACCATGATCGTCGGTGAGGTGGCCAACTTTGCCGCTTACACCTTTGCTCCTCCCATCCTTGTCACGCCTCTCGGTGCGCTGAGTGTACTCATCGGTGCGATTCTGGCCTCCTTCATCCTCAAAGAAGAGCTCGGTCGTCTCGGAAAGGTCGGCTGCACGCTCTGTCTAGTCGGAACCGTCATCATCGTCGTCAACGCTCCCGAAGACAAGGAGATCCAGACCATCGACGAGATGCTCAACTACGCACTCCAACCTGGCTTCCTCTTCTACTGCACCTTTGTGCTCGGCTTTTCGCTCTTCATGATCTTCCGCATGGTGCCCAAGTACGGCCGCAAGACGCCGCTCGTCTACATCTCCATCTGCAGTCTCGTCGGCTCCATCTCGGTCATGAGCGTCAAGGGTCTCGGTGTTGCACTCAAGCTTACGTTCGCGGGCAGCAATCAATTCACGCACCCTTCCACCTACTGCTTTGCCATCGTCGTCGTCGTCTGCATTCTAACGCAGATGAACTATTTCAACAAGGCCCTCGATCAGTTTTCAACCAATGTCGTCAACCCGATCTACTACGTTTTCTTCACTACTTCGACCATTCTCGCTTCGGTGCTGCTCTTCCAAGGCTTCAACACATCCACCGCACCAGCCGTTTCGCTGTTGGGAGGCTTCATCGTCATCTTTACCGGCGTCTACTTGCTCAACCTCAACCGCATCATTGACCCCGTCACACAACAGCCACGAATGTCGCTCGTCACCGGTGAGGGCACCACCCGCCTTTCCGAGCAGCACGAGCGTCTGCTTGACCAGCAGCGTGCCATGAGCAGCTTTGCCAACGGCAGATCAAGTCTCAGCGGTCCTGCGGGACGCAGCGCAGCCATCTACGGCCACGGTCGAAGGAGCAGCGCGGGCTCTTCGGTTCTCTTCAACGCGTATGAGAACGAGGAGGCGCTTGGGCTAACACGGCTCGACGAGGACGAATACGACGAAGATGTTCGCGATACCTCGCCCATGATTCGACAAGGCAAGACTCACTCTGCACGCGCCAACGCTGTCAACGGTCATGGGCCATCGGGAGAGGCGACAGCGAGAGCACAACGTCAAGCAAAGCGCCAGAGCTTGATCGACGACTCGACGCCCACATACGAGAGCGGCAGGTGAGACAACATAGCTCGCCGATCAATCAGCCAGCTGTGCACATCGACTGTGCATGTGATGTCGAATCAAGAACGCGGCGCATACAGGCATCAAAGAACGCGCGCATCTTGGTCTACCTTGCGCGCACTTTCGCTGTTTGCACACATCTGTGTCGTTTGCGCGTGCACTGCATCTCGCATCACCGTCAAGTGTGCGTCGAACACTTCCACCGCAATCACTCGTACTTCCAGTCAGCAGCATTCAATCGTCCAGGTCAGTCGGTGACTTCGTATCGCTGCCCTGCTTGCTCTCTTCTACTTGCTTCTCGTCACGCTTCGTTCTTGTCACACCACGCACCGACTGTATCACTAGTCACACGACGCACATTGAACACTTTCAAACCGGGAATTTTCTTGACTACGATCGCTTCGCCTCGGATGAACGGAGGCGTCCTCGCATGAGATGTCTTGCAGCAAGCGATGCTCGCTCCATTCAAACGGCCCAGCTCGCAAGCGTCAGCAAGCATCGGTGAATCAAGGCAGTTGCTTGTGCTTGCAGATGTGGCTTGCTGGCTTTGAGGACGAGAGCCCGTTGAGGAAGGCAGAAGAAGGAGGAGAGGAGAGGATGTCGAGCGGTAGCATGGATGTATGCTATGTGCAGCAAAAGTTTTGTAACAGCCTTCTGGCTTGTGGAGCTGCATCGTGTCGATCGGTGCGCTGTAGATCCAACACGAGCGGACCGACGAGGCTTACCAACATGCATGTTGAACAACTTCGACTGTTGAACTGACAACACACAGCAAAGCTTCTATTGCAAAGCGACCGCTCGAACCGCAGAAGAGATATAAGGCAGCGAATCTGGGGAAAGCAAGGTCGTCCTCCTTCATCCACCATCCCTCCTCACTCGCCTCTACCGGATCTGCATACACAGTGACTGTATCTTCCTTCCTTCGAGACTTACTCCTCTTTTCCTCATCATAGGATCTTCTACCGTCGTCACCTTCTTCTACGCCTTGATGATCCCCCGCAGCGAACGAGTATTCTTCCACGTCGACGAGAGTCCCACCATGCTCTGCAAGAGTCCACCTCCGCCTCCTCCTCCCTGTTCCGCTGTAAGCGAGTCGACGCCTAACATGCCTAGCCCCATGACAACGACTACACGATGGAACAGCGGTAAGCGTGTAACCATCATCAAAGACGCACGCAAGCCTCGCATCCTCGCACCCGCTACTCCTTGGCGTTCGCGCATCTCCCGCAAGACACCCGCTCCCGCCGTCGAAGACGATCAACCTCAGCCTAGCCCTCTCGACCGCAAGGCTGTCGGGTCCATCCTCAACCTCAAGCTCGGCACCACGGTTGAACCTGCTGTCATCTCTCCTGCCCCGACCTCGGCGACCCTCGTGGCTGGAGGTGAGAAGCAAGAGCCGCCCAAATCAGCCGTGTTGGTGGGAGACGCATATCGACGCACCGATTCGCAGGATCCAGGAGCGCCAAAGCTGGAGCAGGGCGAAGACTGGCGAGGCGATCGCTGGAGGTCGTTGCGCTCGAACGTCTCGCAAGCCTTTAATGAACCTCAAGCCCGCAACGACACTTTCCGACAAGACCAGCCCGCATTCAATGCGATTCCCCCCTCAGCATTGGGACTCAGCGAAACCCCCACCCACACCTACGCAAAACGCGTGGAACCCTTCTCTGCGTCGGACATGAACAACGACACCAACGTCTACGTCAATGGTCTTCCGAAAGAGTAAGTTGCGTCGAAGCCCAGCATGTAAGAATGGAATGATGAGCTGACTCTTGTCTTGCATTGCTGTGCGTCAGAATGAACGACAATATGCTCTACCTCCTCGGCTCGGCATGCGGAGTGGTCATCAGCCACAAAGCCATGATGGACAAGCAAACGGGTCTATGCAAGGGATACGGATTCTTGATGTACGCCAACAGCGAGATGGCGAGAAAGGCGATCGAGTGGCTCAACAGTCACGGATTCGCTGCTTCTCTCGCCAAGGAATCGTTCACTACCCGACTCCGCAGGATGGCAGACGCCAGCTCGACCAACGTCTACCTCAGCAACCTTCCCACCAAGTTCACACCTCAACAGCTCGAACAGCTCTTCAGTCCTTACCCCATCGCCAGCCTCAAGATCCTCTACGACGTGCATGGCGAGAGTCGAGGCGTCGGATTTGTTCGACTGTACGACCGTGCGACGGCCAAGGTGTGCATCGAGCGGCTTCACAATCGTACTCTTCCGGGCACCACTCTGCCTCTTCAAGTGAGGTTCGCGGACAGCGAAGCGCAGAAACAGCTCAAGCACTCGGTCAACCAGAAGCACACACTCGAATCGCTCGGCTTGCTTCACCTTGACCCGACTTCGACTGCGAATGCGATTGCAGCTGCTCCTCGCAACACCCAACGAGCCGATGCGATCCTGACAGAGATGGAGAGGGTCCGAACGATGAGCGAGATCGAAGCGGTCGTAGCGCAAGCTCGACACATGGCGACGGTCAGTGGGGGTGCTCCGGCTGGCGTGCCGCAGAGTTTTTTTGGAATGATGACGCAGATGCCTTTGATCCCTGTTCCTGACGGGCGAGGTTCGCGTGTCAGCGAGCATGGTGGTCAGAACCAGTCTGGGCTCGGGATCGCTGTGCCGAGTCATCCGATGTGGCCTGCTACGCACGTTGGTGCGATGGTGCATCCTGGAATGCCTCCGCCGATGCCGATCCCAGGTGTGGTGTACTCGGGCACCGAGGGAAGCTACGCTTTGGACCGCGGCTATCCATTGACGCCCATGATCGCCGCCGGATGGGACGGGTACAAGCACGATGGAGAGTCTCCTGCTTACCTGCCGGTTCCGTTCATTCCTCCTCCTCCTGGCCTCACCCCTGCACCGATCCACAGCAACAACCCCGAAGACGACAACTCCGATCGCAACACTCTCAACCACACGCGCCCTCGTCACACGCGCTCGCGCACCGCCAAACCTCCCACCCGCGTCCGCTTCCCCGCCAACACCGAGCCCACTCCACGAGCCGTCTCCGACCCCATCGCGATGCTCGCCGCTCAAGCCCGAGTCCGACAAGCCCTCGGCATGCCCGATCGCGTCCGTGCAGCTGTATCCGCCGACAACTCGATCGACGAAACCACCGCTCACGATAACACCTTCGGCGACACTTCGATCATCACCCACAACACCATCACTAGCAGCAGCAGTGGCAGCGAAGAGGACACGCTGGACGATGACAGTTTGAGCGTCGAAATTCAGGTCCATGCTGATCAGTGAAGAAGGGGATTTTGGAGGTGTAGATGGTTTCGTTGTGGACAGTGCTTGCTAATTGTGGTTCTTCAAGATGTGGATACGGTCATTACGTGGACGTGGTTAGCTCGAACGTTTGCTAAGGTGCTTCTGTGAATACACACGCTTTTGGTTTTATGTTGTCGTGATGGTGAGCGAGGTGTGAGAGGATTTTGAGGGCATTTTTGAGGCCTCGATTTTTTGCTGTCTTTTTTTCGCAGCCCATTTCTTGACAGTTCAATATCCGTGCTCTCTCGTTCTGAGGCTCCATCTCGTGTGACTCTGGCGGAGTCGGTCAAGCATACAGGACTGCGTCGAGTCGGATGAGCCTATCATGTTGGCTTCAGAGCCAATCAGACACCTCAGAGGCCCTCGCTGCAGGACTGCATGCACAACACGCAATCCCTTGTCCCAACATTGTCCGAGCTCTCACGCGACCTGCGCCAATCTCAAATGGTCCTCGACTGCGAACATAGTAGTGAGATCAACCACACGCCACGGTCACGCTCCCCTCTACTCGTGAAAGATGAAAGACACAGTCTCATCCGGGCAATTGGAAGGCAAGTCGAAGGAAGCCCACCGGTCAAATCGGAGATGACAACTCGATAAGGCACAGACGTGCAGAGAAGGAAACAAGGCTCTGCTCTCCTTCTCTGCTTGGCCGTGAAAGGAAACAAGGGTCGCATTGTTGAGAAGCCTCTCCTTTTTCCTGCGCAGTCTGTGAGTCTTGTTCCAAGGAAAGCACGCGACACTTTGAGAAGATCTTCTCGCTCACGGTCCAACTGCCAGATGAAACCCTAAGACAGCTCAGCCAGCCACGCGAACACGAATGAAATTAAAAAAAGAAAAAAAAAGGAAAGGAAGAAGAAATGAGGGAGACGGGCTCGCCAAGCTGAAGAGTGGGAGATCCGGCTCCGCGCCTTTTCGCCTCGATCGACATCAAGCCCACGTTCCTCTCACTTAAAAGACGGATCGCCTCTACTACCACCATCTATCCCCAATAGAAAGCCACCTTGAACGCCAACCGAAGACGTTCAATACTTCCGAGCATGGCTACAACAGACGTGCCAAGCGCAATCCCCACCGAAGGGTTGCGCAACCGCAACAAGCAGCCATTGCTCACCGACTCGCCACGCTCCGACTCGACCGAGCATGCTACTCCGTCAAAAGACGCAAAGGAAGGCGATTCCTCGGATCGACATGTCAAAGTACTCGGAAGGACTCCAGACGGTACCGGTAAGTGCGACATGCCCCGCTTTTCCCCACATTTGGCTCGTGCATCCCGACCAGACGGTTGGTACAGTTGTGCCGCGGGCTAACTCTAGCACGCATCAATGCGCTAAGCAAGAGCCGGCATTGTGCCTCTGTCTTTCGCTTCAGACTCTCTTCTTGCGCTCTGGCTCTGGTACTCGCCTTTCTTCCCTCATTCGCTGCCGTTCGGTGTGGAAGCAGCCGCTAGACCGGATCATGCATTGTTCCCGCTGCAGTGCAAATCGAGTGACATTCGACTGACATGACCACTCTGCCTTTCTTGACGTGTGATCCTCCTCCCTCCTCCCGGACCGTTCGGCTTCTTCTGCTCTTCCCCCTTCCGGTCTTGCATCCGATCCTGGCCCTGACACTGCCGTCATCACCACCCTGCCGCCCCCCTGTCCCGCTGCTCTTCATCATGCCGCCTCTCGCACCCCAGTCTTCACCGTCCCCCACACTCCCGACATGCTCTCCTCCATCTTCGACCCACGACAGCCCAAAACCCCGCTAGACATCGTCACCGTCGTATCCCTCTCGCTCCAGATCATCCTCTACTTTGCCCTCTCCCGTCGCGCCGCCCAGATCTTCTTCTTTGTGTACTTCGCCTTCTGGCGAGCCTCCTACAACGCCGGGCTGGGTTGGATCCTCAAACAGCAGAGCGAGAAGGGCTGGATCATTCGACAGGTCAGACAGCGTGGCTGGATGGATGCCGAGCGACGACCTCGCGTGTACAACTGGGTCAAGCAGCAGCTCGTCACCAAGATGGACGGGGACTACGTGTTTGACGCCATGCCGCTCGACTACAACGTCTGGCTGATGTTTCGCAGCATCGTCGACGTGATTTTGCTGAACGACTTTGTGGCCTACTCGCTGTTCGCGTTCAGCTGCACGAGGCTGCCCGAGGGTCATTCGGTGGCGATGCATGTGCTGCGGTGGATTGCGGGTTGGACGTTGATCTTCTTCAATCTGTGGGTCAAGATCGACGCGCACCGGGTGGTGAAGGACTACGCGTGGTACTGGGGAGACTGCTTCTTCGTGTGCTTGCAGAGCTTGGTGTTTGATGGCGTGTACGAGATCGCTCCGGATCCGATGTATTCGATCGGCTATGCGGGCTACTACGGTCTTTCGCTGGTGAGCGGCAGCTATGCGGTGCTGTTTGTGTCGTTGGCGGCGCATTTTTCGCAGTTCTTGTTCATGACTTTCTTCGAGGGACCGCACATCGAGAGGACGTATGGCGAGAGGAAGCCGATCGCTGCTCGTGTGCCGCTGCGTCAGGCGCCGTTCAATGCGGCTTCGAGGAAGGCGGCTCATGCTGGCGATGATGGTCAAGCTCGAGACGAAGGTGCGGTAAAGACTCCCACACAGCAGCCAGAGAGATCGGCTGTAGCGTCGAACGATACAGACTTTGACGGCCCCACTCCTAGCCAAACCGAAGGATCCACCGCCCTCACCTCCGACGACGAAGCTTCCGACGACGACCAGCGTCGCGCCTTCAAGCGCTCGACCCTCCGCTCCTCCTCCTCTTCCAACGACGCCATCCAACAGCACCTCTCCGGCATCGGTCCTTCTCCCAACCGCCCCGTCACCACCCTGCACGACCTCCACCATCGGATCTTCCGCAAGGACACCGTCGTGTTTCGCAACCTCGACCTCATGCGCGCCAACGACTTCCTGCTGCTCGTCGGCTCCATCTACGCGCTGTTCCCGCTCATCCTCCCCTCGCTCGGTCCACGCGCTCGACTGACGCTGCTGTTTCTCAACGCGCTTGCCTGGCGCACGTTCCACAGCATCGGCCTCGGCCTCGCCCTCTCGCGCCAATCCGACACCAAGTGGATCGTCCGCCACTTCCTCAAGCACTACCACTACGCCTCGCCCCAGGACGCCGTCTTCGAGGCCTTTGCGCACTGGAAGGTGGTGTACAACACGTCGCTCGTGCTCACCTACATCTCGTTCTCGGCGCTCGCGCTCGGCTGCTACACGCCCATCGGCCACCCGGACTGGACCGTGGGGCCGGAGCTGCTGCGCCACACGCTCGGCCTGCTGCTCGTCGCGCTGCACGCGTGGACCGCCAACTCGTCGTACGAGGTGCTGGGGCCGTTCGGGTGGCTGTACGGCGACTTTTTTGTCGATGAGTACCCGCACCAGCTGTACTATACGGGCATCTACAGGTTCTTGAACAACCCGGAGCGGAGCATGGGCGGGGCGGCGTTCTTCGGGCTCGCTCTTGTGGCGGGTTCGAAGCTGACGCTGCTGATGGCGATCGTCAGCTACATCTCGCATTGGGGGTTCCTGTCGTTCGTCGAGGGACCGCATATGCGGAAGCTGTACGGCGAAGCGGCGCTGCGGAAGGATAGCGGTGTGACGAAGCAGTTGAAGAGCCAGTGGGTGGCGGCACGGGATAGCGAGTTTTTGAAGGCGGCGCAGGAGCATCCGACGGTGAAGAACGTCCAGGGGACGCTGGAGAAGGTCGGGCGCGACGTGGGCGAGGCGTTCGAGGAGGTTTTCGCGCGCGGGGTGGGGGTGTTGGAGGAGACCAAGGTGCTGGTGAGGCAGAGCAGGGACAGGCTGTTGATCGTGAGGGTGCAGGATGAGAAGGGGTTGGATAGGAGTCAGTACGGGTTGAAGGTGAGAGGTGGTGGTGGGAGGTTCCATCTGGGACAGCCGATCAGTGTGGAGTGGAGGGCGGCACCCGACCACTCGCGTCGCGACTGGATCGGCGTCTACCTGCTCAGCCGGTTCGGGGGCAAGGAGGGAGCGGACGAGTCGAGCAGCGTTACCAAGATCTCGTCGCAGGGCAAGTGGGTCGGGGTGGTGGAGGAGGAGTGGGTGGGCGATGTGCCTCTTGCTTCTGCAGGAGAGCAGCAGCAGCAGGAGGGGGAGGCGAGGGGCAAGACGAGCGGCGTCAGCGTTTTCCGCGATGCCAAGCTGCCGTGGGTGCCCGGGTGGTACGAGTTCCGATACCACCACGACGGGAAGCACAACGTGCTCGCTAGGTCGGAGCCGGTCGAGCTGTTTGTCGGAACGCTACCCAACGCGACCCAGGACGTCGAAGCGGTCAAGGACGTCATCCGCGAGATCGTGCGCTACTCGGTGCCCTCCACCCGACCTCTGCGGCTGTCCATCTCGCAACCCGCATCCAGCTTCGACACCACCGCAACGGCCGAAGAGGAAGCACTGGACACCGAAGACGATGGAGCATCGGCGGCGGCACCGCTGAAGACCCAAACCGGCGACAAGGACGACTTCACCATCTGGGACAGGGCGCAGGCGGCGCGCATCTCGACGGCGCTCAAGTGGGCGTTTGATCTCGAGTTGGGCCCGGAGGTGGTGATCGCCGAGGCGAACGTGGCCAAGTTGGCGATGGACGTGGTGGAGGCGAGGAGGGTGCTGCAGCCTGGATTTGCTCCGATGATGGGCTAGACGCTTGCAGTTCGCGCTGTTGAAGCAGCTCGTCCGGAGAAAACGAAGGAGCTTCTTCTTACCATGTAGACGGCCTCAGGAACGGAAGAAGATCACACATTCTACAGCAGCAACCCAAACTCATACACGTCAGAGCGCCTATGTAACAGTCGATTTCAGGCCCCCCCATTTCATACATTTCCAACCACCATCCCACCCCGTCTAAGGATGCATGAAACTAACGACAAACTCCCTAAACACCGCCAACAGCTTGCGCACATCTTTGCGACGCATGTTGACGCGGTACTCGATCTCGTCGAGCGTATGCTTCCCGTTCAGATACGGCAGGAGGCGGAAGAAGTGCTTGACCGTCACCGCATCTTTGCCCTCGACCATGGTGGCGATGTATTCGTTTTCGCGACGCGAGGCGCGAGAGGGTTCGACGATGAGGCTGGCGGTGTACGGCGAGCTCGCGTGGAGGGCGTTGGTGGCGTTGGTCGAGGAGGGGGAGGACGAAGGCGAGTGGTGGTGGTGACGACGGTGGTGGGAGAAGGAGGTGGACGAGTGGTTGGAGGAGGAGGAGGAGGAGGAGGAGAGGGAGAGGGAGGAGGTGGATGAACCAGACGAGGTCGAGGCAGACGAGTGCTTGGAGCAGCTGCATTGGCTGGAGCAGTCCGAGTCACGGTCGCTTCCAAGGCTGGCGTTGCTTTCGCTCGGAGGTGGGAGATCGGGTCGCTCGCTGGCGGTCGAGATGCGTCTTTTGGTTGGTTTTTCGTCCAAGTGCATCGTGTTGAGCTTCGCATCGAGCCGAGACGATCCCTGCTGATCGATCACCACCTCCTGCTCTTCGTCTCCACCCTCATCGCCCCCATCGTCCTCTTCATCACCGTCGTCGATCTCAACTTCAGCACCCACACCGAATCCTTTGACCCTCATCCTCGCCCTCGAAGGCGATCTCGATCTTGCTACGCCCTTCCTTCCACCCCAACCGGCAGAACTGGTCGCTCGCCGCGCACGACGCGGTACACTGCTCCCCTCGGCACTCGAAGAGTTGCCCGAACCACTTCTTGCCATCGATCGATCTCGAATATGCGAAGGAATGTTGCGTCCCGCTACCACCGGTGTGGTAGGTCGGCTCATCTGCGATGTGTTGGGAGTCATGCTGAGCCCGTCGCTGCGATTGCGGCCATGTGCTAGACCACCACCGGAGGACGACGATCCTGTCGTGTCTGCACGTGCTCGACGTCCGAGCTCACCACGCTCGCTGAGATTGCTGAAGCTCACAGAGAGACCGGTGCTGGTGCCTGTCGCCATCATTGCTGTAGATGGGGAGCGCGATCGGAGAACGGGTCGACGTTCAAACTTGAGCTCGTCAAATTGAGGTCGAGGAGCGATCGGAATGGGTGCCTTGTCTGTTGCAGCGGCACCTTGATCGACGTTACTGCTGTGATCATGTGCCGGCTGGTGGTGGCGATGATGATGACGGTGGTGGTGGTGATGGTGGCGATGTTGATGATGGTGATGCTGCTGCTGCTGCTGCTGCTGGGCTTCACCAGTGTCCTCCCCTCCAGAGCCACCAGAGCCAGCAATAGCGGCGGCGACTGCAGCTGCTTCAGCTACGCTGTCCGGATGAGCCAGGATGGGTGGTCTTGAAACACTCAAACCTGACGTCTGCAAATCGACAGCGGCATCCTCGCCAGCCGGCGCTTCCTCGCGCCCTCCTTCAGCAGACCTCGAACGGTCCCTCTCTCTGTTCCTACCTCTCGCCTCACCCGAACCTTCCTTCGCACGTCGTTCCTGCTCTTCTTTCCGCTTGGCCAGCTCTGCCGCTTTTCGCCTCTGCTGCTCTTCTGCCTGTGACTTTTTCATGCGCCTCGCTTCTGCTTTGGCCGCCCTCTGCCTCTTTTTCTCCTTTCTGGCACGATGCCTCTCGTGCCTCTCCTTTCTTCTCTCTGCCGTGCGCCTTTTCACACCTTCGGTAGCGATGAGTCGTAGCCTGATGTGCATCTTGACCAACACATCGTGACGCAACAGCCAGAGCAGCGCTTCGAGCGCCAGCTCTTTCTGATGCCTTGCTGGGAATAGAGCGCTGAACGCACGTGGAGACGATGACAGCTGCGACAGAAACACTGGCAGAGGGACAACGTCCGTAAAAGTCTGAGCCCAGATGCGGGACAACTGGCCAAGGTGCGCAAAATCGAACAGCGGCGAGATGGCATAGACGTGTCCTGGTTTAGGTACATCGATCACTCTAGCCTGCCTGTAGTAGATCAAGTGTCGGATCATGGGGTAGACATCCTCGTAAAGATTCCATCCCAGCATGTCTGCGACTTCGCTGAAATTGAGCGAATGGTTGTATCTCGGCTTGAACAAGGCTGTGAAGTTGCGCGCCAGCTGCTCGAAGCCATGCGCTTCCGGTACTGGACCGCCTCCAGGCGAAACAACCCCAGCAGGACTTGCTTCTCTTCCGCGCGCGGGCAGATCGTCAGCTTGATCGTGCAAGAGCAGCAGCGTCTTCCATGGCAAAAGATACGGGCCGGTAGTGCGACACCACTCCTCAAAGCTGAGCTGGTTTGGTGCAAGATGCAACAGACGGGCATAGGAGCCGCCACCTCCATCTTCGTCGGCACCTTCTTTGCCAAGTCCCGCGAATCCTCCGCCGCTTTGAAAAACGGGATCATTGGGGTCGAGTTCGGTCTCGATATCGCCGATCCTAGGGTAAATGGTAGGATCTTGGAGAATGGGTGGGAGCTGAAGATGGACTTCGATGCGGTCGTTGATGGTGAGGAAGGCGTCGGATGAGGTGCTGATGCTCTTGTGAAGATCGCGAATGCATCTTGCAAGTGAGGATATGCCCAGACACTGAGCAGCATACGCTGCATACGCCTGGCCATCGTCCATACATCGCTCTCGTAGAGCCAGAAGCTTTTCGGTCTCGCGGCCGACATAGTCAGATTTGGACTGCTCTGCAAAGAGCGCAGCGGTCATTTTGAAGACAATATTGTCGTAGAAGAGCGAAAGCCAGGTGGACAGATCGAGGCTGGAGTTGGCCGTTGATGGATCGGGACGGTCCAAGACGAGGACGAGGTGGAACTGGGTCAAAGGGGCACGAGAACGTGCAGCAGACGAATCATTGGTCTGCTCATGCCGAGTCTGCGACACGTCTCTGGACTTGACAGCTGTACTGAGGTCATGTCTGCCTCCCGACTTCTCGGATGGAATTGTTGATTTACCGGAAGCGTCCGCACTGTCTGGCACGTCGTAGGGCCGGATCTCTTTGCGGAGTCCCGATCGGCCTCGCTGCTGCGACTGCCCGACGGACTTGTCGTTCGATCCTTGAGCGTCCTTGTCGCCATCTAGTGCAACGTCGGCTTGTTCGCCCTGATCGCCCCATGAGCCGCCCTTGGTCGCCGCAACAGGATGACCAAGAAAGGCGAGATCATCGACGACGAGCTCGAATTTTTGATGCGCGAGCTCGGGTCGAGGGTTGAGAATGCTGGCCAAGATCTCGACATCGTAGCCAAGGTAGGTCTTGTATGCTCTAGCTGCCTTTTCCTCGCGCCTAGCTTTCTCTACGGGTGAAAGCTCCTTGGAGGTTCCAGCGTCAGAGTCTGGGGCTCTGTCGTGTGCATCTGCAGCATCCTTATGCCCTGAAGCGTGCCGATCAGCCGACCTGACGCTCGGAGAAGCCTCTTCCATGCCCAGCAACGGGCGCCTAGCTTTGCTTTTGGACCGGGTAGTAGAAGCAGCCGCACCAGTCTTGGATCGACTATGCGAGGCTACTGTTTCTGCACGGTCGCGTACCGAACGGTTTTCGTCTTCGTCGGCCATGGTTCCATCAGAGTCTTCGACGTCAGACGAAGAAGGGGTATCACTCTGACCGCCGGGACCGTCCGAGTTGGCATCGACATGATCGTCATCATCTTCATCGTGTCGATCCCACTTTGCCTTTTGACGAACAGGATCGAGATCATCGTCGAGGTTGGACCTGTTCAAGGGGCGCGATTCGGTGTAGTATTTGACCTTGGAGTAGCGTTTGAAGAGCTTGGGATGATTGGGCCATCGAAAGACTATATGTTCGCCTCGCGAAGACGATGTCGCGAGAATCACACCCAACAACGGCTCGGTCATGCTGAATGCTGGCTCGAGACGTGCAACTCGAGCAGGTTGCCAAGACCCTTGTCACGGCAGGTTGATGAGGGTTGCGCTTCCCTTTGAGACTACGACGACATTGCAAGATGGTGGTGATCTGCAGGCGACGTGAGCGCAGCGCCGCACGATGTGATGTGAGGGAGAGAAAGGATGTATGTATGCTAGGTGGTCAAAGCGGAGAAGGTTGTCGTAGCGCATTCACTTCACGATTCGTTCCAAGACGAAAGTGTGGAGAAGAGCAAGCGAATCCGAGAGCCGCGATAAGCGTGCCCAGCTGAGTCGACGATTTTTGCGCCGGTTCTCCAGTGTTAGGCTGTTCTCAGCAACAAGTGCCGTATTTTTCTGGCGCGTGCACGAAGCCGCCGAAAGCACAGACATCTCTTCGTCTCGTCTTGGTTGCAGCCTCGCTCGTCTAGTCACCACATCATACTCTCATCGCACACGTCGAGAACGGCAAGACAAGATGGCTGTCGAGCAGGCTTTGTTTCTGGACAGCGCCATTCGCGACTGGGTGCTCATCCCCATCTTGGTGGTCATGATCCTCGTGGGTGTGTTGCGACACAATGTCATCTCGCTCCTCAACTCGGCACCAAAGAGTATTGCTGCTCCGGCACTCCGTGAACAGTAAGTGATCGTCACCATGGCAGTGCGCAAAGAATACGATGTGCTGATCGATTTCTCCTCCTTCACCTTTCTGCAGGCGCGTCATGGCCAGAGCAAGTGCGCTGCGCCAGAACTACTTCCAGCTACCCCCTACTTCGTTTACATCTCGCAAGGCCTTCCTGACCGATGCACTCTCGAACGGATCCTACCTGCAGCCCAAAGACAAAGAAGAAAAGGAGGGTCCCAAGAATCCCTTCGAGCCCGCCGGCGGTATGGACACGATGATGGAAGGCATGAAGAAGCAGATGGTGATGATGATCCCCCAAACCGTCATCATGGGCTGGATCAACTTCTTCTTTTCCGGCTTTGTGCTGCTCAAGCTTCCCTTCCCATTGACCGTCAGATTCAAAGTGATGCTGCAGAGGGATATCCAGTCACCGGATCTCGATGTCACCTGGGTCTCGGCTCTCAGCTGGTACTTTCTGACGCTGTTCGGCCTCAATGCGGTCTACCGACTCGTTTTGGGCGACGACAATGCCGCCGACGGAACACGCGATATGGCTGCTATGTCCGGTGCGGCTGCTTCGATGCAAGGCATGAACCCGGCTGCTCCAGGTCAAGCCCCCGACTTTGAAAAGCTTCACCTCGCCGAACGCGACAACCTCGAACTCGTGGGTCTGGAAGACTCGAGCATCCGCTGGATCGGTGACGGCATCGAGGATCGCGTTCTCGCTCTTTACTCGTAGACATGTGGCCCATGGACCGCATCTCCAATCACAAACATAATTTCATCAATGGTCGAAAGCAAGCATAAGACATGGTAGATTTGTGGTATCCAGTGTGTCATTGCTAGGAGTCAATGCACAGAATGCGGAAGGTGTTGTACAATGATCAAGGATGACTCTAGTTCATTTCTTGGAGTTGCTCTTCTTCTGAGGGTTGATCTTCTTCTGGAGGTTGATCTCCTTCTGGGGACCTTTCCTCTTCTCGGCGCGGCGAACGTTTCGCTCGACGCGACCAGCACCCTTGTACGAGTCTCCAGAGACTTTGGTAATGGACAAGGGCGCTCTGCTTGTCTTGACCACTTTGCTCGAGCTCTTTGCGTCAGCGTCCGGGCCACCGCTCGGCAAAGCAGCGATCATGCTGGATCGCTTCAGACTTTCGTCGGAGAGTGCAGGTGCAATGACGGATGGTGCATCCAATGGATCCGACTCGGAGAACTCTTCGTGCTGTGTACCTCGTACCGACTTGTCAGTGGACTGAACAGAGGGCTCCGACTCGGGGACACGCTTGCGGTCCTGTGCACCTAGCAGACGGTCCATGTTGGATTGGAAGTCGCTTTGCAATGGTTTGTTCTACCGTGAGATCAACGAAAGAAAGTGCAAATGAATGTGATGGTCAGCAAGAGTGCTCCTCTCGGCGTTGAAGCGCTCTGCCAACGACTGGCAGCTCTCGATGTCAAGGATTCAGTATAGTAAGGATTGTAAAAATTTGGTAACCATGTAGATGTCTTCAAGACTAATCGAATAATTTTGTTGACTCATCACTTGGAAGTGACATCGAGAGCTTGTACTGGTCGCAAACTTACTTGTGATGTCCATTCGTTTTCCAATGCCTTCAATCGCAGGATGGCCTCTGTCCTCTGCAGACCGATGGAAAACTTTTCCGAGAGGGCACGAATGGTCCATTGCTTTGGATCGCTCTCGTGCAATTTCCAGATCTCGGACTTGGTGCTCTGACGGACGGGAGCGGGTGGATTGAAAGAAGGGTTGAGAGGGAAAGGAGTGTCGCCGATCCAGTTGGGGCCCATACCTGGTTTGGGCTGCTTGTACGCGCGTGCGTCGGACTGGATCCACTCGTCGAAGGGTGCAAGCATCTTGGGGCGGCCTCGGCCTGCGGACTTGCGACCACGGCCGATGGCATTGGGCTCTGTTGGTGCCCTGCGTGATTCTGATGCAGCTGAAAAAGGGGCTTTGCGTGAAGTGGCATCCTCCTGAGTGGGAGCGGCGTAGGATGATGAAGCCGAAGTCGAGAAAGCAGCAGAGAGGGCGACGCTTCGAGAGCTGGAAGCTACAGCTGGGCCGGAGCCGAGCTGGCGCAATGCTACGAAAGATGCTGACCTCGATGCTGCAAATGCCATCGTGAATAGTATGTAGTGGTTTGGTGGATGGTTGTGGTTCGTAGAGCTGTGCACCATCAGACGAGCTTGACCGTTCTTTGTCTGGATCGAGAAGGAAAACAATTTCTTCTTAGAAATCCGGCTCAAGCCCAGCCAAAATCTTCACGTGCGGTAAGCGGACAACCGTTCGGTTCCGAAGCACAAAAGGCGGAAGAATTCGCCGCGAAATGACGCGAGAAAAGTGACATTTTTGGAAGAAAGGAGGGAGTGTGAGTGTTGCTCAGCACGGCGGCACAAAGGCTTTTGTGCTTGTGTGTTACTTTCCACAAAGTCACCTCGTTCACTTCCAATCTGTCACATTGCCACTCAAGCTTCCAACGTCACATCAAACAAGGACGAGCACCAACGCCTTTTCGTGGCTCAGTCTAGTGGCTTGTGCGGCTCAGCCTCGAAGCCTGCCTCGACTCCACTTTCTCCGCTCAGACTGATTCGATTGTGTTTCCCTCTTCTCACCCTTTCGCTGAATACCACGACTATGCTTGACTGTACAACCTCCTGAACGACCACATCATCATCCGCGTCCGCATCCGCGCTCACTCACTCGAAGCTGGTTGAATCGCTCAGTCGGCACGCTTCGAGCCCACAATGTCGACCTCGGCTCCTGCGACTCCCGGCTCCAGCAGCTCTTCTACGAGAACCAGGATCTGCAAGAAGCTTGTCGTCAAAGGTCATGCCTCGAGCTCAGGAGCATCCTACACCTTGTTTCTGAAGATACATTTACCCCACAGCGAATCAAGCGACACGCACGTTCTCCTCACAGACTCAAAGGTCAAGCTGCTGGATGCCATCGTCCATCGTCTTGATGCTGCAGGGGCCGCTCCTGCGCTGTCCACCTCAGCTGCCACCGCCGCCAACTCGCTTGGTATTCCGCTGTCCATTGACCATGAACTAAATGGTAGCTTTATCGACTATGATCCCAAGGAAAGAACCAAATCCAAGCTCAACACTTCGGCACAGCTGAACGACTTCTCAGACCTTCCTTCCGTGGTCCAGACCGACGATGGCAGAATCACGCTCCGCACTTCGACGCGCACTAGCCCACGATCAAAGAGTACGGTTGCCTCGCAGCACGCCTCCAGCTCGTATATGATCACGCTCCACCTCTTCGCCAAACCTATGTCCAAGCCGCCACTTGCTCCATACTCGGTCAGGCTGGCAGTACCTGTCTGTTTGAACAACTTCCTGCGCTTCACGGTCGACGAGTCCATGGACAGCGATTACAGCCTGCACGGCATGGCAGTCGAGGTGGATCCTCCTATCCTTCCCATCTCGAGCAAGCGCAAACCGCTCCGAAGGCGTTCTTCCACCAACTCGTCCCATCGAGCTCCCAGCGTTGCTTCTTTCTCTGACGATGAGGCCGACGTCACTTTGCTTGGCTCCGACTCGGTCGACGAATCCGACTTCGAGCAAGATGACACCGCCATCGCTGGCCCATTCCATGCGTGCGAGGCGCTCGTCATCCGCATTGCTGCAGAACAAGCTGGCGACCTTTCTTCAAAACACCCTTCACGCATCCTGCCAAATGCCTTGCGGGCCAAGAAGGCGCTCAGTTCGATTCGATACCAGCCCGAGACTCGAGATGCTCTGCAAGTCAGCTCACATGGCACCACCACTCAACTCGAGTTTGAGGCAACAGTCGAGCTGCACGATCCTTACTTTCCCGGACTAGACCGTGAAGTCCAGTTGTACCTGCAACTTGACTCGAGCACGTCAATTCTCGAGTGGCAACCAGGCACGGTCGATGCCTCCAGGGGTATCGTGAGCTGGAGTTTCGCCCCAGTCCTTTCCTCAACCTCCTCCCCGACCCAGCAATCCAAGACAAGAGCACAAGGTGCCCTCGGCAGCTCTCCGCTATTTGAGAACGCCGACTTGATTGTCTTGCCTGCCCCAGCTCAGCAATCCACCGACGATGAGGACCTGCTCAGCGTAGCTCCGCCAAAAGGCCTCAATGACGCCGACTTCGACTTTTCCCTCGATAATGCCGCAGCTACATCGCCCAAACGGAGGAGATTCTCGCTGCAGTCGTCGGCCAGCGCAAAGAACGCTTCCTTGGCGCCGGCATCCGAGCCGTCTGATTCCATGATCGCATCGGACCACATGCTCGCAGTCACATTTAGCCTCCTGCCCGTGCTGCAAAGCACCGATCCCATTCTTGTCTGGATTCGAGGAACTATGATTCTAGACAGCACCCAGGCGGTAGCACTCGAGAAAGGTGACTTCAATCCACTTCCTCGAGGACTCTCGGTTCCCGCCGCCGAAACCCAGCATTACAAGAAAATCGAGGCTGCTCACTCAAATTCCTCCAATGCTCAGCCGCAAGCAGCTCTCGACCTTGCAGTAGAGTCGCTGGACGACTCACGCGAGACTGTGCAGCACAGCAGCCAATTGCAGGACAAAACCAAGATCACGCTACACGCACCGAACGCAGATGCGACGAGTGGTGCAGCGACCGACGAAATCCTGCGGCAAGCGCTTGCTGTCATCGCAGCCCACAACGAGTCCTTGTCCGCCAATCGCGTCGCTGCACAAAGAGAGCATGGTGGCGGCATCGACTGGGTGCTGCGTGCGTCACATCTGCTCTGGACGCTGTTCCTCACGGCTCTGATCTTTATGCTCTTCAACGCGGGTCAGGCAGCCAACCGTGCACTGTCAGCCAAAGTAGACGAGCTTTCTCGGATCATCGAGGCTTCTAACAGGGTCAACAATCCTCCATTGTATCCGGTGGCGCAAGACACGAAGCCGGCGTTGGACATGTTCGAGCCTGTGTTCCCAGCAACATCTTC
Source organism: Sporisorium iseilematis-ciliati (assembly GCA_001748505.1). Taxonomy (NCBI): domain Eukaryota; kingdom Fungi; phylum Basidiomycota; class Ustilaginomycetes; order Ustilaginales; family Ustilaginaceae; genus Sporisorium; species Sporisorium iseilematis-ciliati. The sequence continues at coordinate 8,426 of MJEU01000105.1, read as the reverse complement.
ACCAGTCGAAGAAAATTCAAAGCTGCTCGGAGCCGCTTTGCCTGAAGAGCCACAGAAGTTGCCACTCGACGACCCGCTCCTTGAGCCCGATGACTTGGCCGAGGCACGCTCGTACTGGTCCGATTCCTTCTCCACAGGAGGACCACAGACAAGCACGCAAGACGCCGGTCTTTCATACTACGCATCCAACTGGCTGCAAGACATGCTGCGCATGCCTGTCGTCCTTATCAGACGCCTTCTCAGCATCTTCACAGGTGCCTAGACCATCCTATCCAAAAGCATACACATAGGTACCCTCCCATACACATTCACGATCAAACGAGACCAACAGCAACGAAGAAAAAGATACCATTAACCGAGCTAGGCGAAAGGGACAAGTGGAAGTGACAACGCGGCTGAGCGACATCCGTGAAGAACAAGTTGAAGCGAAAACAAACGAGCGTGGTGATAGATACGAATCCATACAAAAACGAGAAAAGGGAAAAGACATCCGTCAAAGATCGATACAAAGCAAAATCGGGGGGCCGTCGTACAAGGGCGCCAACCTCTTTCTAATACCCCTCAAACTCCTCCCTCCTGTACCCCTGCCTCGCCCTCCCCTTCTCACCGTACCCGACGGGCCCCTTGTTCGGATACCTCCCTTGACCCTTGGGTGGCCTCGTCATACCCAGCGCTTTCAGCACCAACGGCAAGGCAAAGTGGACGGCCATGACGAAGAACGTGGTCGCCAACGTGACCCACGCGATCGCCACCGTCACCCTGTAGTGCTTGTAGTTGAGGTACCTGTTCTCTGCCAAGAACGCATTCGCCTGTGCCAGCGTGGTGATGTCGGCCCAGGGACCGAGGGCGCCCAAGCTCTGCGTTGTGCTGGTTGCCGGGTTGCCGTTTTGACCGTTCTTGAACATCTCGTAGATGGCTCGGAGGAAGACCCTCTGGTCGACGCTGAACGGTTCCGAGAACTGCGGGCCTCGCGCAAAGCTCGGATGCTTCTGCACGCTGAACGCGGTGAGCGCCGCGGCGATGCCCAAAAACGCACCGCTCAACACCAGCTCGACCAAGCCGACGAGAATGTAGCCGTACGTCCCCTTGCCCGTCCTCTCACCGCGACGCTTGGGAAACTGCAAACACGCCAGGAAAGCAGCCAGGTTCCCAAACGCGAAAGCGACAGCAGAGACGATCATGGCAGCAAACACGACGGTGAGCATCCCGTCATCCTGGAGCTCGACAAAGTTGTTGATGCGGGATTTTTCCTTCAGAATCTGCCACCGAGCGTAGTCCCATGCGTTGAGGCCGAGGAGGGTGAGCGAGAACGCAACGACGGCGAGCTGGAGCGGAAGTTCGAGCACCTGAGGCGCTACGGGAGCGCGCGAGTGCGGAGGTGCCATGGTATTTTTTTGGTCAGGCGGCGAAGAGGTCGAGGTGGGGTTCGATCCGGTACGAAATGAGCGAGATTGTGAGATGAAGGATCTAGGGTGTGGGTGTGGGCGAAAGGACCACGAAAGGGTATGAGATGGTGGTGGTGAGATGATGATGAGAAGAGGCAAACCCTCAGGAGAGAGTGAGGGGAGCGATCAAAGCCAACGCCTACGAGGCGATCAAAGCAACAACCTCTCGTTCAGAGCCAAGCAACCGACGCATGGGGAAACCTACAGGAACAAGACCCAAACCCATTCACGTTTTAGCCGAGCTCTCTGGGTAAAAACCCACTCATGCATCCGCCCAGCCCAGCTAAACCTTAGCCCTGCCGAGATGCTTTCCGCTTCAACCGCTGCTGCCTACGTCTTCGAGTGCTTCTCTCTCAGCATCACCCCAGCTTCCTTCATCCACGCTTTCTACGCTGAACAGCAGGCTCTGGGCAAAAAAATTACATCGAAGAATCAAGGATGAATGGCGGCAGAAAAAAAAAGAAACAGCAGGCGTGCTATGCAAGGCGTAAATCACCCTACACAAACAGGCACAAACTCAGTCGATCCAAAATAGACCAACCAACTTGCGGGGCAGTTTCGCGCAGCAAACAGACTCTGCAGATGCCGGCAGCAGCAGCACGGCAAAAGGAAAATCCCCGCACCCATTCACACTCTCACTCTGTGCCAAACTCGGCGGAGGTCCAATTTGCCTTTCTGGGCTGAAGATACGAGTTTGATCATGCTCATCCCGCTCCCTCGACGTCGATCCGTCGAAGCGCAACCTCACACATTGTTAGCGCTTGCACGCCTAACACTTCCTATCAATCCCGCGCCTCGCCTCCTCCTCCCTGTACTCAAACATCACCTGCACGCCCACAAACAGCGTCGCACACGCACCCAGCATAAACCTCACCCCCTCCCAGCTCCCCAACAGCTGCTCGATCATGTACCGCATCCCATCCGTGCCTATCGCAAACCCGACCAGGTTCCCGCTCATCATCATCAGCACGTTCCCCACCCCTCCCACCGCCGCTACATGCCTAAACCACCACGCCCCACCCCACACACTGTACGGCACCGCCTTCCTCGCCACCACCTCCGGCACGATGAAAAACGTGATCAGCCACCCCCACGCCAACAGCTTCAGACTCAGATCGTGCCACAGCGCTACAAACGTAAACACCAGCAGCGTCGACGGGATCTGGTTCCTCGCGCCTCCCAGCGGCACGTAGATGTACCGCACGATCCAGAGGTTGTACGACCGATGCCACGATCGCCAGAACCCGAGCGTCGAGTAGTTGTTGGCCATGCACCGCACCATGTTCTCCGGCGCTTCGACGGCGTCGGCCATCGCCCAGAGGCGGAAGAATCGCCAAGGGATGAGCAGCTTGAGCCAGACGATGATGAGGTTCCAGAACCCGATCATGGACAGTTCGAGAGGTGTCGCGCCCACCCAGGCTTTCGAGTCCTTGATCGCGTTGACGTAGATGAAATGCAGGATCAACTCCATCGTCAACAGCGAGATGACGAAGCGCACCGCATACCGCACCACCGTCGCCGTCGGGATGCGAACGGGATGTCGAAGCTGACTAGCGAAATCGTTAAACGTCATTATCGGCCCAGCAATGAACAGCGGCGGATACAGGGCATACAGCAAGTAATTGCCCAGGCTGTACTCCTCCAAATGCTGCGTCAACCTCGTCCTCTCCTGATACGTCGGTGGCCTCCCTTCCCTCAACACCTCCCCCATCCCCCTCCCCGCCTGCCCACCCGCCGCCGCCTCCACCTTCGCCCAGTGATAGTCGAGCGCAAACGAAACCAGCCGCAGCATCGTGATGTTGAAGTTGATCTGCCAGCGCGGCAGCAGCCCTTTGAACACTTCCAAGAACCCCAGCGCGGGCGAGATCCGACTGTACTCGAACCCGTCATTCCAGTGCGCCGCAAACAGCGTGCCGATGTTGAAAGCGAACGCCACCGCCGGTGCGACCCTCTTCCCACCCAACGCTTTAGCCAGGCCGTAGTTGGCAACCAGAACCAGCAACAGCTTGAGCGAGTTCAAGCCGTGCAGCGCAAAGATGAAGATGGTCGTGAAGACGGTGAGGAATGCGATCCTGTTCGGCCTCGCTGTTGGTGTGTTGCTGGCGCCGTCGATGCGGGTATATTTGGCGGTAGACGAAGGCAGCAGCGTGAACAGCTTCCCAAGCGCCAGATAGACGCCCATGATGCCCACCAATGCGGGGACGTAGTCTCGAAAAGATCGATACTGGAAATCGCTATCGTCGCGGAGTCTTCCGGCTATCCAGCCGGGTTTGAGGTGGTTCGAGTACGAATAGTAGTTCGGGTTCGAAGTCGTACTGAGGCTGACGGGGACATAAACCATCAGAGGCACAACGACGGCAAACACGACAAAGTAGAACTTGAACTCGAGCGTGTGCCATCTTCCCCTCTTTGTCCGCGGTGATGCAGCGGTGGATATTGACGGTGATGGTTCGGTCGTCGTCCCATTCTTTTTGGCTGTTGGACCGGAAAGGGGACCGGTGTCGATGGTGAGTGAAGCGATGCCGCGTGATCCGAGCAGCTTTTTGACCGTAGGATCGGAAGGCGCAGTGACCGTCACCTTTCGAGCGCCGCCCGAGGGCGTGGATGGAGGATACACCGAACCACCATTCGAGGCGGGGGTGGTAGCAGCCGTCATGACGTCGTCTTGCTCCTCTCTATCGGCATGCTGATTCGAGATGGAGGCAGGGCTGACAAAGTGTGTCGGGAGCATGCCCTGCCGTGTGATTCCTTTTTTACGGTGAATGCTGCTCAGCTACAGCGATGTGCGAGACATTGGAGAGCGGTAAGAGAGCGAGGCAGCTAGGGTGATGGTTGGCAAAAAGGCCGAGGACCCTTTTGGAGGGAAGAGCTTTGGCCTCGCGTGGGGGGTGCGTGCGAGGCGAGGGAAGTGTTGGTCTTTCCCGGGGCTTGATTAGTCAGCCTGACGCGTTCACGTTTTCTCTCGAAGGGCAAGGCTGGCGCTCGGGACACGCACACTTGACTCTGCAATCGAGATCAACACCCCAACACCCTTCCATCTCGTCGACCTCATTCCTTGTGTCTCTGCATCACCACTGCTCGACGTAGCAGCTGCATCTCCCAAGATGGCGGTAAGTCCCACGCATCACCCCACCAACAGCAAATCTTCGCTTCCGGATACTGATCTTTGCACACTTTCCACATCGTCCGCAGATCAACTGGATCCTCCTCATCAGCCGCCAAGGCAAAGTGCGACTCGCAAAGTGGTTCACCACCATGTCTCCCAAAGCCAAGCTCAAGATCACCAAGGACGTCACGCAGCTCGTGCTCGCCCGACGCACGCGGATGTGCAACTTCCTCGAATACAAGGACAGCAAGGTGGTCTATCGGCGCTACGCCTCGCTCTTCTTCGTCACGGGCATCAGTCAGGGCGACAACGAGCTGGTGACGCTCGAGATCATCCATCGATACGTAGAGGTGCTGGATCGGTACTTTGGAAACGTCTGCGAGCTCGATCTGATCTTCAACTTTCAAAAGGCGTACGCGATCCTCGACGAACTGATCATCGCGGGCGAGATGCAGGAGTCGAGCAAGAAGTCGGTGCTGAGGACGGTGAGCCAAAGCGATGCGATCGAGGAGGCGGAGCAGTCGGAAGATGTAAGTTTTGTTGTCGAGTACAGAAGCGTACGATGTTGGTGAAAGACGTTGATGCTGACCTTTTTTTTCGTATGCTTTCTTCGTGTTTGAACAGTCGTTGGCGAGGATTGGCAGTAGATCAGGGTAGCCGCCGCCGCCGCCGCCCCTGCCTTCGAACGTTTCCTTTGAACTCTGTTGAATCTGTCTTTGCATCTCTGTACACTAGCATTCCCAGCAATCTTTCCTGTTCCTTTGTGCTCATCGTGGAAGCTATACTGCATAGCTGAAGTGCCCTCAAGATCGACTGAGTAGTGGCGGTCACAGCTTTGCAGGGCATACGAATCACGTCACATTGAACGTCCTGAACCGATGTCCATATCGGCGATCCGGAGAGCTGCTCATTCATGGTACGACAGAAGGCCTTTGAGGCGAGGTAGCTGCAGATGGTGCTCCGTGGACCAACTAGCGGCTCGTCGAGTCTCGCACGGGAGGAACCACGGTGCAAGGCGGAGGGAAATGCATTGCAAACCGGATAGCTTTTGTTGGGCGGCCCACGGAAGCAAAAGGACAAGCTAAAGCCGGTTCTAGACAAGAGGAAGCAGCGTGGGGTCCCCTCGCTTGATTATGCTCGCTTTCTTTTCGTCATTGCTTGTGTCTGCTGGACGGACTTGCGTCTGTTCTCTACAAGATTGCTTCTCAGCCTTGCTCTCTGCTGCTTATCGAGCCGTTCCTTGTCAGCGGAACTGGCAGTCGAAGCTTCTGAGCACGTACAAGTCGGCGTTCGATGATCCTCACAAACAGAGTGTGGATCTACAGGGGCGAAAGATGGGCGTCGATGGTGCAAAGAGAGGGGTCTGGGGAAGCAGAGGGAGAGAAAAAGAGAGGTCAGGCGAGCTTGCTCTTGGAAAGCTGCATGGTCGGTCGGCATTTCACGCTCAAACACCTCGCAGACTGATATGCACGCCCAAGTGACACAGAGTCTGAGGGAGGTCGCTAGAGAGAGCATCATCGATCGACGTTGGTTCAAGGCCAGCAAAGAGAAAGCGCAAGGCACACCAGCAGTCACCACCCACCCACATTGGGTGGCTCCCTTCGCATTTTTGCAAGCTAGAATTCAAATTTGTATTTTCGGTCCTTGCTCAAGTGGGATGTTCCATTTGTATTGATGGCTTCAAACCGGCATTAGCTTTCTGCAAAAAAGTGGAGATTGGACCTCTTTCACGCTGCTTTCGGAAAGAGAGAGAGAGAGACGCAAAGCAGACTTTTTGGAACGTCACCTCGCTGAAAAAGTGCAATTGCGGAGAGCGAATCTGCGTCGTCTGTTCATTCACGCGAGCGCTGCTTCGACTCGCCTCTCTCGATCTGTGGTTTCCCCCCTCCTCGCACAGGCAGCATCAATCCCTCCTCGCTCCGTGCAATCCGCGCCCTGAAGAGCAAAGAGCAAGAGAGCATCCCACGCTGCAACTACATAATACATCATCCCCCGCATTCTCGAATCAACCTTTCTTCACGACCACATCTGTCACCGACAAACAAACTTCTTCTTTCCTCCTCCACCAACAACCTCAAAACACACACATACTCACAATGGCTGACTTCAAGTCCAAGGCTCTCTTCGAGCAGATCACCGACGGCCTCAAGGGCATGGATGACAAGGAGAAGAAGGACATCCAGAAGAAGGTGCGTAGCTTGTACACAGATCTGACGGCATCTTCGGCGGCAGCCTCCTCGGCTCGAAAACCGGCTTGGTAGCCGCTCGTCGTCGTTGCTTCTCTCTTCTTCGCATCTGGAAGCAGCGGTGAGGAAAGAGTCGCACAAACATACCCGACGAGCCTGCGGTGGACTGCCAGCGGATCTCGTCAGAGAACCATGCCCAAAGCAACGAATTGACGTGGAATGAATTGCTGACTTCTTCCTCTTTCTGATATCTGCTTGCCTACCCGCTTCTCTTTCGGCTTCTCATCGATACGGCCGTATTGCACGCAACCACACGAACTGCTCTCACGGTCTACTCTTTCCCGTATGACAGACCAACGGTGTCTTCGAGATGCACGTCAAGAACCCCAAGGGCGAGGAGCTCGTCTGGACCATTGACCTCAAGAAGGTACGTTTTTCGTCCTTTTTTTCTTACATCCGCCCGTCTTTTGCGGGCATCTATATGAGTGCAAATTTTCTGACTTCTTCTTCTTCTCTCTCTCCCCCCTCTCTTTCCCCTCCACAGAACGCCGAGGCTTACGAAGGCAAGGCCAAGGGCAAGGCCGACGTCACCATCAACCTCTCGGACGACACCTTCATCGACCTCGCCGACGGCAAGGTCAACGGTCAGAAGGCCTTCATGTCCGGCAAGCTCAAGGTCAAGGGCAACATCATGCTCGCCACCAAGCTCGACGGTGTGCTCAAGGCCCAGAAGGCCAAGCTCTAAGCGGGGTCTATTTCCCTCCCAATTATGGCCGGTTGACGCATATATAGTAAAATCATGCGCTTTGTAGCTTAATATGACCTTCGCTTTTTTGCTTATGGTGTGAAGGGGTTGTGCTGGTGTGCCTGTTGTGTTTGTGATGAAAGTAAAGGTGAGATGTTGGGGTGGGTGGGAAAGGAGGAAGGTGGGATGAGAGGGTCGACCGGTGGAGCAGGGCGCCGCTGTATGCGGTATGAATGTCATCGCTTTCTACTCGACGACCGTCTTTGCGAGGAGATATGGGTTCAGGACTGGTTTGGGAAGGCATACCTCGTGTCTCTGCTCGACGGTGACAGCAGTGATGGAGCTGGAAGAGAGCATCTTCGATATAAATACATAGTCCAGTGACGGGGTGATGAAAGACGATGATAACAATGTGACCGAAAGGCATTCTTGATCCTCTCCAAGGGGCCCAAAGTCTGATCCGCTTTGTGCGGTATCAACATCATCGCCTTCTACACCAGCACTTGTTCTGCAGCAACGACACCGTTCCACAGCAAGCGCTACTCTTCTTCCACGTTGTCTCTCGCTGAGATCCCCGCCATTGTGCGATTACAGCTGCTCTTATCAGCATCCACAATCTGTCGATACCAAGAGCATCACGACGATGTCAACGTTGATGACCGCCAACCGTTTCTGCGCAGGAAAAACTCTCCGCCGGGTTTTTGGTGCCGCTCCACCTCCACCACAAAAAAAAGGTGGCTTGTAGGCCCACGCGCGTGCATGCGTGACAGCTCGTAGAACGGCCAAGATTGACGCACTGCTCGTCCTCCACTCGCAACTGTGACTGTGTACCTTCTCGGCTAGTAGAGTGGAGTCGCTGTTTGCAGCAATTGGCGAGGTCCGCTGGAGGAACTCAGCTTTCGGGTCAATGTTCTGTACTCTCAGTGAGGCAGAAGGTCGAGGGG
>MJEU01000104.1:0-61609 GCA_001748505.1 Sporisorium iseilematis-ciliati | reverse complement strand
CCTCCCACCCCCACCACCGCCGCCACCACCCAACACCCCCGACCTTCTATCCACCTGCACCATCGCACTCGTCGGCGGCGTCAGCTGCCAGACGTTCGCCGGCGGGACGTACGCCACCAACGGGTGCTGCTCTACCGCCTTGAGCGCCCGCTTGAGCTGCTGCTTGTTCGGCGCACCCTCGCTCGGCGCCGTCTGCAGCAACACCTTGCCCAGCGCGACCGACGCCGGATAAGCGACGTAGAACATCGACACCGACTCCAGCCCCGCCAGCACCTTATCCAACGCCGCCACCTGCACCGAAGGCATCGTCAGACCCGCAAACAGCAGCGCAGAGCTGAAGAACAACACGGTCAAACTGAACGGGTTCGCTAGCAACGCCAACAGCGGCGAAGCTAGCTCCGACGGCCGCATCAGCACCGATCCGCTCCTCCCGTGTCGCGCTCCTCCTCCTCCTCCACCAACCGCTCCACCCGACGCAGCGGTACTGATCCCGCACGCAGCAACCAGCCTCGCATGGTTCCCCATAACAATATTCGAAAACACACACGCCGCCAACGACAACGCCAACAACAGGTTGGGCATCACGATCCCCAACGAGTGCTCCGCATGCGCATGCGAATGGTCGTGCCCGGAAGCCCCATCCCCTCCTCCACCCACCGCCGCATCTCCACTACCACCTTCCAACAACGCATGCTCCACCGACTCCTTCAGCACATACACGCTGGCAAAGAGCAGGTAGATCGTCTGGACAAAGTGCAAGAGCGTCGACACTCGATGCATACCATACGGACGCTTCAGCGTGGCTCCTTCGGGTTTACCGCTGCGTCGACGCAGATCGCTCGCGTGCTGCTCCCACTCCAACGCCCAGTCGGAGATTGCGCTGCTCAAGATACCCATCGCGTCGAACACGACAAGATACCCCAACCCAGTTGCCGATAGAGAATCCACCTCCTGACCCGCCATCCACAGCGCAGCTCCCAACCCGAAATGCGAAATCCCGAACAACAACAGCGGTCGCGAAGCCTGCGGAATATGACCCAGCGCCGACACGGTTCGCACATGCAACGATCGCCGATGCTGATGACCATGCCCCTTGCCGTGTCCGTGATCGTGATGGTGCCCATGCCCATGCTCATGACCATCACCGCCATTGAACGACGCATCCGAATAATACGACGTCGACGAAGTAGACCTCTCCATCCCGTGCCCATTCTGCTTGCTCGCCACCGGACTCAGTCCCGCATCCACCATCGCCACACTATGCCGATGATGATGCCCCCTCCTGCTCTTGGTCGGACTCGGACTCAGATCGCTCCCCAAACCGTACGGAGTCTCCAGCTTATCACCTCCACCGCTGGTGGACGGCTTCTCCCTCGCCGTGAGAGCAGCAAAACTCGCCGAGCGGGGCGAAAGCGTCGTCGAATCTGTACTGACCGTGATCTGAGGCCGGTTGCCGCTGCCACCCCGACGGTGGACTTTGGTCGCCGCGTCGCTGGTCGAAGTGGTCGTTGCGGAGCTGACGTGTGCTGGAGCCGTGCGACTGCCGCTGGGCTGTTCAAAGTGCTCTCGCGCTTTGATGGCGTCCGCTTCGGCTTCGGCTTCGGTGCCGGGTCGAGGGAAGAAGACGCTGAGGTTGCGGCCGTGGATGTGAGAGTGTCGTCGCGAGTGCTCGCGGCGCTCGGCGAGGGTCATTTTGGAGAAATCGATGGGGTCGGACGTGGCTACCGAGGCGCCGTTGGCCGGTGGACCGCTGAGGTCGGCGACGCTGTCCATGTCCTCGTAGAGCGCTTCGTCCTCGGCGTCTTGTTGGGTGGGTTTGTCTGGAGTCGAAGCATGGTCGTGGTCGTGGTCGTGGTCGTGGTCGTGCTCGTGCTCGTGCTCGTGAGGCTGGGCCTTGTCGCTACCCGTGGCGTTCTCGGACTGATTCGACAAAGCCGTCTCCCTGGAATCATCCTCGACAGACGTAGTCATGATGGTAATCGGCTCGCGGATCTCGCCTTCAACCTCTGTAGGAGACGCAGCGCTTGCCGGCTTGTCAGCAACCTCGTTCGACGGCACAGGAGGCTCCGGAAGCGACCTGATCGACGAATCGGACGCCTTCTTCACCGGCGGTCTGAGCGTAGACGGATACGAGCCACTAGCCAGCCGGATCGACGGCGATCTGGAGAAATTCGAGCCGGTGCCGCTGCTGCTCAGACTTCTCGGGCGCGGAGGAGTCGCCGAAAGTGCACCAGGATCGGAATCGCTGGTGAGTAGAAAGGAGCTGCGCTTCTGCAGAGCAGGTGTTTGCCGAGGTGGGTGTGGAACGTCGAGGCTGCGGTGACACGACGTCGGTGATCCTGTTGGAGAGAGCTGCGCGGCCGAAGTCGTAGGTGAGGAAGGTCGGGACGAGGATGAAGGTGGTCGTAAGAATGTAGAAGAGTTCGCGTCCTGTCGGTCTTCGTACTCTTTCGTGATCGACTTGACGGAGCGCTTGTGTGTCAGAGTCGATGAGCTTTTCTTCAACGCGTCCGTGCTGTGTGTGCTACGGTCGCTCCCGGTGCGTGTTACGTTGGCAGCGCGTGAGTCGGACAAGATGCGATCGCCAGCAACCGTCGAGTCCTTGGCGGTGGTGTTGGGAGAGGTTGAACGGGAGGAAGAATCGTTCTCCTTATTCGCCGACGAAGGCATGAGGGGACAAGCGCTTGATCGTGCCAGGAGAGCGTTGCAGTTCGTGCAAGCGAATGCTCTAAAGGCGGACAAGGAGAGAAAAAGGAAGCTTGTGATGTGCGATGGAACAAGGTCGAGAGCGGGGGTTACATGCAGCGTGGAAGCTGTGCGAGGTAGGTTGCAGGCCGGTGCTACTGGTGCTGTTATGCGGAACGAATGCTTGAAAGAAAAGGAAGGAGTCGAAACGAAGAGATCAAAGGGGGGTCGGTCACAGGTGGAACAAACAAAAAGACGAGATGGAAGGCAAGAGGAGTTGGAATGAAAGGGCGATAAGCTGTGAGTGCAGCGCCACGGCGGAAGAAATAACCGAAGAGGTCCCTTTCGAGTCGCACAGCCAACCTGCGTGTCACACTTGCACACGCACAAAACTGCACCGTGCCACACACCTGAAAGTGGGCTTCTCCTCAAGCAACGACGCAACCCTCACACAGACACACGCCGCACGCACATCCTTGCTGCCTCTTCTGCATGCCAACGCACACCCTGCTCCTCCTTCTCTTACACGAAGAAGTGTCGTTTCGGAACATCGTACAGCGTTCTTCTTTACACGCCGCCGCCAAATCGACTCTCGAGCGCGCCAAGCCAGAAGAAGAAGCCTTTTTACGGATGACGCGCACGTTGGCTGTGTTGAAGCTTTTTACGTGTCGGTCTCACTTTTTTTTTCTCCACGTTTTTTGGTGCCTGAATTTCGCGCTTGATTTTTCAGATTCCGCTTTTTATCGGGCACAGCCAACTCTCAAGCTCGAAACGAGCATGGCCTCGGAGGCGAACATGCTCACAAATATCAGTCAGTATGATCAAGAGACCTTTTTGCGACACGGCATAAGAGTACAACGTAGGAACAAAGGAGTGCGAGCAAACAACAAAATGAACGACAAAAATGAGAGACAATGGTGAGGCAACTGACGCTGGTGTGGCAAGGACGAAAGGACAGTAGACGACATTACTGACTCGGAGACCGAAGATGCAAGTCATCCAGCTTACTCTCCAGCTTCTCCACCAGCCCTGGCTCCTTCTTCGACTCCTCCTCCTTCTTCGCACTACCATCTTCGGTATCAAAGAATTCCCCATCACCATCCTCCTCATCCTCACTCTCGCTGTACAACTCCCTCTTTGTCGGCGGCGAAATCTTGCCCGCCTCCCCCGCAAACGCCTTACCACTCGCTCCTTCATCCACGCTCGACGTCTGCAACGAGCTCTGGCTGCCCGACCGACTCTCGCTCGCCAACTGCGCAAACGTGCGGAACTTGGTCGACGCCCTCACCGCCGCGATCGCGCTCTTCCAGCGTTTGCGGTAGTTCTCGCGCAACCCAGCCGAGATGTCGTGTACGCCTTGGGTCTCTGCGCTGTGCTCTGTCAACCATGGATGCTTCATCCCCTGATCGGCCGTCAACCGCTTCTTCGGATCCACCGTCAAGCACGCCTTGACGAAATCCTTCGCTTCCGCACTGACGTTCTTCCAGTACCGATCGTGAAACTCCACCTTGCCCCTCTGCGTCTCGGCCGCCAACGCTGCCGCATCGTCCGATCTGAACGGCGTGTACCCGCACAGCATGGTATACGTGATCACGCCCAAACTCCACATATCCACGGCTTTACCGTGTCCCTTCTTCGCCAGAATCTCCGGTGCAGCGTAGCCGAAACTACCGCAGACCGAGGTGAGGACTTCGTCGTCGTCCTTCATGTGCGCTGCGATGCCGAAGTCGACGAGCACGACGTTGGCGTCCTCGGCTTTGGTGCGGTAGAGGATGTTTTCGGGCTTGATATCGCGGTGTACGATGTTGTGATGGTGCAGGTATTGGATGGCTGATAGCACGGCTCGGATGGTTCGACATGCGTCGAGTTCGGTGAACCGTCCGCGGGATAGGATGCGTTCGAAGAGCTCGCCGCCCGTGGCTTCTTCGAAGACGAGGTAGTACTGCGAATCAACAGTCGACAGAGTCAGTATGTTTGGAGAGGGTAGATGGGGATGGGTTGGGGGAAGGGGGGAAAGGCTTACTTTATCTTTGCTCTCGAACCAATCTAAAAACTTGACAACATGAGGCTGATCGAGACCCTTGAGAACGTTCATTTCGTCTTTGACGATCTCATCGTGTCCGCGTAGGATGCGTTTGCTGATGACTTTGACGGCGACATTGATGGGTGGATCTGCTGCTTTCCATGTCGCTGAACGTACGATACCGAACGTACCTTCGCCGAGCGTCTTCTTGAATTCGTATTCCTTCTTCTTGACGTACGAGTCTGGCTGCCGAGCCAGTGGGTTGTGAAATGGCATTCTTGCGCAAGCTTGTTCGGTTGTTGCGAGGTCGATGCTCGTGTGGTCTTCGCTGGCTGGTCTGTCGAGCGCGTTGTGATCCGGATGGCGAGATTCGGACGGTGCTTCCGACGATGGTTGCGCTGCGAGCTGAGCTGTCTCGTGACTGCAAATACCCTATAGATGAGTAAGCTTTGTATCGGATGTTCCTAGCAGCTGCTGGCGAGGTCGATGCGAGGTGGTCAGGAGGGAAGAAAGCGTGACAGCAGCTCGGTATCGTCGTCGGAAGCCAAAAAAGCGACTCGAGCATGCAGCTTCATTACGCCGGGACGCAACTCAAATTTCACTCTTCCCACATGTCACAGCTCATGTGCTGCCATTCCGGACACCAATCCCGAGGAAATCTTACTTTTTGCCTGTCCCCGTCACGCGCTTTGGCCACTTATTTTCTTAAACCCCGAGCTCACCATCGTTCGGCTATTCAAACATCATCACGGGCAGCACATCATTTCATTGCACAGAGAAACGACTGAAAAGGCAGTGTGGTGCTACCACTTCTCCACCGACGGCCGAAGGTCAACCTCGAAAGCCCACACGCTCCTCGGCTGCCTCGCTGTATCCAGGTAGACTTGAGCAATCGCATCTGCATCCATCCTCGATTCAGCAGCGTAATCCTTGCCGATCAGATTGTCAGTACGCTCGGTGACGATGATACCATCGATGATGAAGTGCGAGACGTGGATGCCCTTGGGACCCCATTCTCTCGCCAGACTTTGACCGAGAGCACGGAGGCCGAATTTGGCAGATGCGAAGGCGGAGAAATTGGCGCTACCTTTGATGGATGCTGTTGCTCCCGTGAGCAGTATATTGCCCAGAGGCGTTGCTGGGCTGTTGGTCTGTGAGAAGTGCGGGGATGAAGTGATAGCTTTCAGAATAGCTTGAGCAAAGACAAAGCCTCCGTACCTGTTTTTCCCAACATCAAAACTGTCAGCATAAACTCGTTTGCAATCTCATCATCCTCGGGGAAGCAATCACTTACACCTGTGTCTTGAAAGCATCCTCTACCTGGCTCGCTTTTGTCTCCAGAAATCCCGCCCTCACAAATCCTCCTCCCGGGTTGAACACACCCGTGTGAATAGCAGCACCCTCGTGTTCAGCTGCCAGTTTGCCGCTCCCGAAATCTTGCTGGACTTGCTCAATCGTCCTGTGCACCGATTGCTCGTCCTGCACATCTACAGCGTACGCTGCTGCATGGCCGTGTTTACCTGACAGAGAGTTGATTTGAGACGCAAGCGATTCAAGTCGCTCTTTGGATCGCGATAGGAGCGCTACGGGGTGTCCCTGTTCAGCGAACTTGCGGGCGACGCTGAAGCCGAGACCGGGGCCGGCGCCGACGACGACTACGATCTGCTTGGCTGCGGTTGAGATAGACATGGATGAATGGATCAGGTGACGGTGTTGGTTGGAAGGTGTGTGTGAAGAAGAGGAAAGAGCGATATGATGAGAAGAAGGTTTATATAGCCGAGAGCAACTCGCACGTCCCTTCAAAGGACCCTGCAGCAAAGTGAAAACGCCGCTGTAACTACAAGCTTTAACGCGGGCGGATCACGTCACCCGGGCTTGCTCTTCCGTGTTGACTTTCTTAATCCCGAGCTCGAAAGTATAACATATTGCCGGAGCGGATGCCACAATCTTGTCGGCATATGGTGAATGGTTTTTCACAACGAGGTTGCTCAGACAGTCGGCCGCCCGAGCCACTCGACTCGAGCTACCGAATTCGCCGTCCAGTTACGCACCACGATAGTCCTGATGGTTTCAATGGTATACTGTATTGATATGTTATGATTCCAGAATCGAGTCCAATCTACCGCTCGCGACCGTCTACTGCCACCCCTTTAGCTCACCACAGGCGGCTCAACAACCGGCACACAAAACCTCCCATACAACGACAGCACCGAATACTGCAACCCTTGCGCCACCTCAACCTGAAAAGCTGCATACGGCACCTTCTCACCATCAATACTGATCAGCCCTCCCATCTTCAACTTCTTATCCCCCTCCTTCCGCTTCGGCGTCACGCGGATTGCCTCGACTTTGAGATACGTCATCGCTTTCTGGTAAACGATCTGTCCGTTTTCAGCATACCCGTTCTCGGGCACTTTGGCAACCCTGCCTCCAGCGTGCAGGATCATAGCGACGTCGATGGTGCCGTCGTTGGGCAGCGCAAAGGGGAACTGCATCATGTCGCGGCTCACGTAGGGGAGCTTGCCTCCGTAGAGACTGGCTATGGGTTCTTGGATGCGCATCCAGCTGGAGCGGGAGGTGGAGTCGTCGGTGGGAGCGCCTTGGAGAGCGGCGCCTACTTGCCTCGCTGAGCTGGGTTGGGATAGTAGAGAGTGCGGCCATGATGGATCGCTCATGTCGAAAGGTGGTGGCGGGTTGCCGTCGGATGTGAGTGGCTCGGTGACGTCGCCGTGAACAAGGTCGGCCGATAACAATGCTGATGCT
Source organism: Sporisorium iseilematis-ciliati (assembly GCA_001748505.1). Lineage (NCBI taxonomy): Eukaryota > Fungi > Basidiomycota > Ustilaginomycetes > Ustilaginales > Ustilaginaceae > Sporisorium > Sporisorium iseilematis-ciliati. The sequence goes on along the minus strand of MJEU01000104.1, from coordinate 54,138 downwards.
GGAGCCGAAGCCGATGACGGTGCACCGTTCTGTTCACCTTCGCCACTGCCATTTACGGTGACCTTCCCATTCGACTCCACAGCTGGCGACGAACTGGCCTGATAAAAGTCAATCACCCTCTGACGCATCTCCGCCCTATTCTTTGCACCGCGCGCTCCCAGCTTGATGTCTACATCGACATCACATTTCGCATTTCGCATCACCGATGTAGCATAGCCGATGAGGAACCGCGTATCGCCGAGCGCACGAAGATGCTCCGTACCCAGATCAAGATCAGCAAGGATACCGATCGCCTGCGAAAGGAACGAGTAATACTGAACGAATGGCTTGGAGGGTGCTTCGATCAGCGTAGCAACGTCTTCCGAACCTCGTGCGCTTCCGCTCTGTGTACCTTTGAGCGTTGCTTCCCGTCTCGCTTTGGCCGCTCCGCGTTTGCCAAGCGATCCTGCGAGAGGTCGTCCTGGAACAGGAACACCCGGAGGGAAGGCCGAAGCGGGCTGAGTGATGCTGAGCAGGTCGAGCTTCATCGGACGCCCCTTGATGATGTTGAGACACGCAAGGGCCAGACTGAAGCCTTGCTGTGCGCCGAGAAGGTTGATCGACATGGCGTTGCCGCTTCCTGCCGGGATGGGTGCTAATGGCAGAGCTAGCGCTGCTTTGGCGTCTGGTCGTGTCGCAAAACCGTTGAGCATCTCGTGTAGAAGCCCGTCGCCGCTGACGATGCCCACTGCGTCGTAGTCTTGCACCTTGAGATCCCGCGCGATTTCCAGCCCATGCATTCGATGTGTTGTTATTGTGACGTCGAGCTTGCATCCTGCTGCTTCGAGGATGGGTCGAGCACGACTCTCGAACAGTTGACGACCTTTGCCCGGACCTCCAGCTGGATTGATGAGCACCTTGACCCGCTTGTAAGGCTTGACGCGTTGATATGCTCTGCTGATGACGAAGTCTACCCAAGCCTGCGTCTTTGTTTCCACGTCGGAACCATCTTTTGCAGCAACCACTCGCGCCTCGATCTTGACCAGACGAAGGCTGGAGCATGGCCCTTCGAGTTGCTCTCGGAGTCGTTCCGACCGTGATGCGGGAGTGAGGGCATCGAATGCCTGCTGTGAGAGTGGTTCCATGCACTTTGGCGGTGCTTGCACCTTTTTGAAGAACGAGAACGGACCGGATGCTTCGCCACCATTTGCTTGTACGGGCGGCGAGAGAAGACGTACGAGGAGCGAGCCCCCGTCCGAGTCCGAGACAAAGGATGCATTGAGCACCAGAGCGAGTGGCACGCGCACGTAGGCTTTGGCTGAGATGGCATCTGCTTGCTTGTGATGTCCTCGAACGACAAAGAGGAATTCGTGGTCGTAGCCTATGGATGCAGGTTTGCCATCGATCGAGACGTCGACCACCGCCGACGCTGCGCCGTTTGTGAGTGCGGCTGTCATGTCTCTCTTTCGATCGTTTACTGGCGAGTCCTGCTCTCTGGATGGTAAGGCTGTTGTTTGGTGAGACGAGAACAGCTACGAGTGCAATCCGATTTGATCCGAGGCGAGTTCGTAGAAAGGGCAACCAACAGGACCAGCACTGCTTCTAAAGGCAGGCTAAGATGGGATCCGGGTGGCGAAAAGATCGATCGAGAGCCTCGAAGCCTGCACACAGAGAAGCGGTTGCTGCGCCGATGAAAAGAATGTGATGCTCTAGAGTGGGTCGATGTGACGGAGAGAAAGAGAGAGCGAGAGAGACGACGACCACGCGTTGATCATTCTTTTCAGAATTGTGATTTCTCAGGGTCCATCACATCGCGAAAGCTTGACGAACCAAAGTGGCGTTCTCTCGGCTGCTCCTAAGTGGATGAGTGATCCTTGTCGTCCATTACGGCTGACCTGCCAGCATTGATGCGACGGCAGCTACGAAAGGTGCTTTCGTGTGAGAAGATGTCCATTATGGCGCTGACAGCGAGTGAGAAAGGCTTGCGAAAGGCTTGATGACCGAGCCACGTTCTTCTTGAAGGAAAATTGCGCGTATCGACCGGCGGGTGCGCGTATCGCACTCGACAGAGAAATCAAGGGTCTCTATCGCGAGCGAGACTTTCTCAAAGCGGAGAGAAGAGAGAGAGAAAGGTGGCCTGAGCGTGGGTTTCTTAAAGCTCAAAAAATTGAGCTGCGGGAAGAAAGGATCCGCATCAACGCTCACATGCACCCTTGCCGATAGTACAGCCAAGTGGTCATCGACCCATATTTTTCCTTTCTCAGTCGACCTTTCAGCGGCATCTTGCATCGGGTCATAGGCTTGCGGTCGGATCGCGCGAGCCGCATTCACAGCCCTCACTCCAAAGCAAGGGAAGGGGCAAAGCGAGGCGGGGCGAGGCGAGGCAAGGCAAGGCAAGGCGATGCAAAGCAAGGAGCTCACACGACGCTACTGCTGTAAGCGGATCTGTGGTCCGAACCCCTCTTTCCCTTGATACCATCACAACGCCTGCGCTCTACATCACATCACACTCGGATTCGCTATCCGGCCCGAATTTCGGATCCGAACGATTCGTTAGACGTGGACGTGGACGAAAGCGGACGCAGCCGCTGAAACCATCATTGCAGATGCCTGCCGCTGCTGCTGCTGCTGCCGCGGCCGGCGAAGAGAAAGCCGCTTCTTTCCTACAAGAGCACCTTCACTTCAAGGATAACGACAGCCACAAACGACCACACGTGACATTGACCTTTGCCCAATCTCAAGATGGCAAGATTGCAGGTCCCGGCAAAACGCAATTGGCACTCAGCGGCGCCGAAAGCATGCTCATGACTCACACGCTCAGGACCATGCACGACGGGATCATGGTGGGCATAGGTACGCTTCTCAACGACAATCCACAATTGAACGCGCGACTTCTATCGAATCCACCTCCCGTGGCCCAGCTTCCCAGGCCCATTGTTCTGGATTCGAATCTGCGCACGCCCCTCGATTGCAAGCTTGTTCGCAATTTCGCGAGCGGGATTGGTCGACGGCCTTTGGTACTGGCGTCGAGTGCGGCTAGCTCCAACGATGGTGCTCAGCTCAAAGCCGCGGGTGTAGAGGTCATCCAACTTTCCCATCACACAGCGAAGAGGGATGCGCTTGACTGGGCGAATGTGCTCGAGCAGATTCATGGTGCCGGAGTGCGCCGCCTCATGGTCGAAGGTGGCGCTGCTGTGATCGATAGTCTTATGCAGCAGCCACATCTAATTGATGCATTAATCGTCACCGTTGCACCTGTTACCATTGGCGAGACAGGCTTCGGCTTCTCATGCAAGCTGCCAGATGCAAATGGCCTCCAAGCGGGCTTTGATGTAAACTGGACCGCCCCCACTCGTTCCCAATTCGGCAAAGACGAGGTCGTGGTATGGCACAGGCCATGATGCCAAGCTCTCTCTTTCAAGCTCTGTGCAGCTCTCTATCATCACAGCCACGCTGTGACTTGCAATACAGATAATCATCGATGACAAATCAAGTGACTCGCAGTCTAGACCCGCCTTGGTGCATTAGAGCGCATCGCTCCCTTCCAGATGCAAAGAAACGCTGCACTGTATCACGTCGATCAAAGCTGCGTGGCTGGCTGCGTGACACAGCATCAACTCTTACGACTCTTGAGACAGCCAGAAGCCTCGCTCGGACGTGCAAAGACCGAGCTGTGAAAAGATTTACATGCATCAGCTAGGTTTCGGCTTGCACTCCCGACCTTGATGAGGGTTGTGGTTCTCATTGTTCCTCCTCGATTTTGTGGCTTGACGGTCCGCACTCCGGGCGCCTACCATTGTATTTGTTGAGTGCGAAGGCATGTTTCTATGTCTTATTGTGCGCTCTCCTTTGTTCGAATTTCTTGGCACTGCTTCCATTGTGAGAAACGAACTTCCGCTGCGATGTACATTACTTGGTGATGCATACAATGGTATCACAGGCTAGTGGATACGCTAAAGCTCCATGATTTTTTTCCCGTCACAGTACTCATTTTACTTGTCAAGCTCGTGATGCACGCTTGTTGCTCTGAAGCATTCGCAATCTTGTGATACCACCTGTGTCGCAAGATGATGCAGCGGTCGAAGGATGATGCAGCGGTCGAGAGAAGCCGAGATGCGTCAGCATGTGGCCATGGCGACATCAACAAATTCACACGGTACCGAGGCTTAGTCGCTGCAACGACTCGATTAGCCGAGGAGCTCTGAGAAATTTAAGGCTCGCTCTCGATTAGTGCAAGTGATTGCCTACTTGCATATTTTTTTTTTCAAACAGCAGCTGGAATCTCGCTTGAATCATTGACCGCTTTGTGAGTCACATACTAGATACTGTGCGCCCCTTTTGTCTAGCCCAATAAGCTCACAGCTCGTCTAGTCATAGGCTGAAAAGTATGAGGGCTACGGGCAGGCTTGCGATCGCTCTAGTCACGTGATTGGTAAGCTGAGTTTGGCAGGGCTGGATGCCGCACGTCGAATGGGTTGAGCACACGCTTGCTGTTCAGCTGATTTCCAATTGCGTGGTCGATCAGCTCTGCTGAACAGGTGCATAAATTACCCACGAGTCGAACGCGGGCCCGAACCCGATGCCGACTGACGAGCTCAGCCAAACGCGGTCGAAATGCCTGGCGACAATTCTTGATTCCTGCTTGCAACGAATCAGAGATCTTGGCTGCTGCCCCAAAACCAGGTGGTACCTGCTTTTGCACCAGCGGATGTCTGTGACCTGGATTCACAACACGGCTTGCACAACAGAGCGTGTGACTGGATCTCTAAACCGGTCGGCGTCTGAATATCCATAGTTCGGCGAGGCTTGCAGCCGAACCGCGACCACGGCTATACTTACTATTGTATACTTCTGCAAGGCCTAGCATTCGGTTCGAATGTGACTGCATAGCCGGATTCAGGATCTGGTAGCGCGACGCTCGGCGACCTTGTAGTCCCAACACTGATAACGGCAAAGGCTATACATATCACTGTGTACTCCGGCTACTTTGGCTGCTACAGGAAAATTTTCAGAACAGAATCGCCCTCTTTGCGGAGTTTATTTCAAGCCGCAGATAAAAAAACAAGTTGGGCGTGAAAATATGAAAGACTTCGCTGAACCGCAATCACCAGAAGCTGCGAGTCTTCTTGGCGTCCAGCTTCGTGCAAAGACATTCACGGCCACTCGGCATCGTATGTTGCTCCAATTTCGATTCAGTATCAAGTTCCTTTTGCGGGGTGCCAGCTTGCCTTTGTCATTGCTTGTTGTTGTCGTCATCATCAAACCTGATACGCGATTTGGCCGTTTGGCAGAAGTCAACAGCTCGACCGAATTCCCGGCTCTCTCATGCGAAAAAGCCACAAAGGATTTTTCGATGGATTTTCCTTTCACAAAAGAAATTTCACCTGACGATCGGCACGGCGTTCCAGAAATCGGAAACTTGGGGAATTCCATAGGAAATCCCTTTCTGGGATTTTTCCACCGGCGGACAACTCAAATGAGATTCCCGAGCCTTTGGAACCAGACACCATCAGCAAGGATCCTGGATCACGGTTACAGTACTTGATAGCCGCTCGCCAAGGACAATTCACGACTCCGACTGGGTTCGATTCGGTTCACAAATGAGAGTCCGCTGCTGAAAGCGGTGAAGTCCGAGACCATACTTTTGTTTAGCGGGCAAGTTTGAGCGTCCGACCGGAAAAAGTGCGTGACCACCACACCTTCATGCATGTCAGGCAGAATCTGACTGCTTTGTGCTGCTGTTCCTGGACGGTTTAGCGGTACCCCTCGCATGGAAGGCCCCCAGCGCCATGCGGAGTTGCGTGAATTCGAATCCAAGGAGCTTCTGATTTCTCACACCGATGCATCCCAGATTTCTTGCTGTAACTTATCAGGTACAGTACAATTGCTATCCCGAGCCGAGTCGCCGCGACTTGTGCCGGGATGAGTCGCGATCGACGTTCACATGTCAACGAGCGAAGGAGTGAAGGAGTGAAGGAGTGAAGGACGGTCCAAAGACTTAATCGATTATCTTAACGTGACGGGAATGGACCGTAAGTACGGTGAATTACCGGATCTAGCGCATTTCGCAAGCGAGAGATCATAGTTACGAACATCGACCTAGCGCAGATTCATGCGATGACCCCGTTCCATGGCTTCCCGTCCACCAACGTCCATCGTGTCCATGAATCCGAACAGCTGGATTCCCGAATTACCGCTTGATTCGAATGGCCCGCTTTCGCTCATTTCAAGCAACCGAGACACCGTGTCGTGCATGCGTCCGGCTTGACTCGGCATTCAGTCAAAATGATCAGATGCTGGCGGGAAATAAAGTGATTTTGGACCGCCGGCTTGACGGGGTGCAGAACAGCCACGCTCGCATTGGGCGTGCCGTCGCTCCTGCAAACCCGTGCAATCCGGACGCACGCGGACACTCCTGCCTTTGTTCTCGCGTATCAATGGCGTTCCTGATCGCTTTGTCCTTGCCCCATGACGGGGTTACCCCGTGGTGAGCCACGGGCCAATGATCAAATCACCGAAGCTGTCTCGTGGCACAGGCGCTTGAGATCTCCGGCTTCGCTTACAGTAGCAGCCAAGAGAATACCTAGCGAGATGGCGTTCTCGCTTCACGTATCTGTATTTCTCTTACTGTGCGCGACCGGACTTCTCCGAGGTCGCAGTCCGTACGAGCGGCACCCCAAAAGCAAATTTTGGAGGTCGAAGTCGTGTCGGCAAAATACCAACTCCGCCACCGGCTAATAGTCCGGGATGAGATGCTGGAGAATCGAACCGCAGGGATTAGTCAAGATTGCGGGGCTCACTTGCTGTGTGCATTGCCGAGAATCAGGCGGCGGATGATGCCGCTTGTCGTCCCCGTTTCACTCAGTCTCTCGGCAATGACTTGAACATCCACGGGATCTCACTTTCTTCGACAAGGGCAGAATCATGAATTGTCTGGTCAAGCCGGCCGGATGCATGATCAAGCTACGGCCGAGTCAGGAAACGGTGCATTCTTCCTGTCTGTCGGACCTCGCATTAGGTGTGCCATCCGACAAGAGTCAGAGTGAGCGGGGGATTGGACCCAGAGGCGCCAAGGAGGGAGGGCACAAGAGGGGTCGCAGAGACAATGGCATCCCGACGCATAATCTGCAACGCAACGTTGGACTGGAACGCTAAGTTATGCAGAACAAAGTTGGACCCGTCAGAGAAAGCTTCGAATGCAGGACAATTGATGCGACCTGTTCCCTGTCCATGGCGCACTGCGGGATCGACGCAAGCGCTCGAATCCACTCAGCGCTGAGGCGATACCACATGGTGCTTTGCAGCGGACCAACTTGTGCCGCGGAAATCCGTTCCCGCCCGCTCGGGGTGTTGGAGATGACAACACAGAAATCGTTCGAGTGACTCCTCGACAAAGGGCGCTAGAGTGTAGGCCATGCCGCGCCTCGATGAGCTAAGAGCTGCAACAAAGGCATGATACGCCGAGCTTGCCCCGAATGACAGATGTTTTTTTCTGCTCTCACTCGGTTAGTGACGCCGCTTAATTTGCCTTCCAGAGTTTATTTTAATTTTTTTTTCTGTTTATTCGCCCGACGTTTTTTTTTCGAAACTTTTGCCATGGTTTGCTTGTACGCTAGCTCTTGTATATGTTTGCTTCTTTCAGAGAACCTTCTGCCATGACATTCTGTATGTTTTGTTCAGTAAAGGCAGTCCCTCGCTCACTCCTTCTGTACAGTCGAACAGCATTTTCAAGCACACTCTGATTTCGCTGAGTTTCAAATGTGCCGCTCCAAATGTCCAAAATTCCTCTCAAAATGTGCGAAAAATTCATGCCCATCGAAATTTCTCAACTTCGGCCCCAACCTCGTTTACTGTACATGATCGCTCTGAAACGTAGCATCGATTGGTGAGGTTTCAAGACATCGTCCATGCTACGCACAAAACGCACACAGTCGAACATCACTCTCCACTATCCAGACTTACAGCAAGCTGAACAAGCTCAAGGTTCGCTTTGATGGTTCGGAGGAACTCACGAACAATATGTGTACAGTACTCGAGCATCTATGTAAATTGCAACGTGAGTAAATCCATTTATTTACAGTTGCAACATTGCATTTCGCTCTCAGACCACTCGAATCGACCATTCCGAGACAGATCCACGTCCAGCCCTTTTCTTTGTGTCTACAAAGACCGATTGCATAAAAGCTATGTCACTGTACATGCCGGTGCAGGTTTAGTAGCATTCGACAAGCGAATCCCGCTAACTTAGCGCACTAGGGGGCCAAGATACGGTGTGGCGTCTCGAACTTACTGTGTAGCTCCAAATTCGAGAAGCAGACCTCGTCGAGGTGAACACCACAAAATTGTTCTCTCTTGAACTGAGGCGGTCGAAGCGTTCCGGGTCACAAAGGAAAACGATCCGGTCTTTGGCTAGCTACGATAGGCCGACAATGTAACTAACGACCTCAACGATCTGCAGCTGGGCTTTGTTTTCGTCCTCTAGAACCGACACGGTCTATTTCGAATCTGCAGGGTCGGGTTCCTGATCTTTTGCAAGATGCAAGCACGTTTGGAGCTAGTGTCTCAAGTCGTCTGCTCTGTCACACATGGCAAGAAAGGGCCCGGGCGACCGTGAGAATCGCCAAGCCAATCAAGATCGTGACCTCTTTTTCCCTTTCGAATGCCGACTGACGGCCATTCTCCTGCAGCTTTCCAAGTTTCTCAACGCGGCAATCCAGCCGCCCCTCCCTTGTACACAATGCGCGCAGAATGGTACGACGCACAACGTGCAGCGGGCTTTCAAAAAATAAAGGCTGTAGACGGGCAGAGCATTGTGATGCCCTTTGACTGTTACCTTGTTTGGTCGGCTAGTCGGTCACTGATTGGCCGACGAGGCGCTCTTTAAAAAATGGGGTGTACAGTAAAAAAAAAAAAAGAACAATGCCGAATCCGAATCCGAAAAATAAAATAAAATAAAAAGTCCAACTTGGAGCAGAGAGCCAGGACAAGGGGCAGCGGCTCGCGTGATCAAACGCTGGCGCGGATGAACATGTCAGAGCTGAACGCAAAGCAACGGCCTCAGCCAGAGGCGTTTCGAGGAGAGAGGTCGATCCAGTCCGTGATGCGATCAGCCTTCGTTGCCTCAAATCTGTTGCACTGTACTTACTTCGTTAAATTTAGTGAACGAAGTGCTGAACAGCGGCGGGCGGCTGCGACAAACTTCCGACGCAGCCTCTGTGCCTTTCAAAAGGAAGCTTTGTCTCGTGCTTGTTCATCAGATGGCCTCTCTGATCAGGTGCTTCTCCTATTGAAACCGTCAGACGAGGTGGATGCGTCTCTCTTGGCTCTCTGAAGGAGCAAGATCTCCGAGGTTCACACCAACGCGCGCATTTCCGAGGGACTAAACAGTCGCCATTCCGCATCAGTCCAGCCATCCCTGGGTGTGTTCCGTCGGCTTTCTCCATCCAACGCGACGTCTTTCTGGATCATCGACATTTCCCTGTTGGTCCCTCGATCGCGACGGTCAGCTAAGGTTTGTCGGGTTTGCGCCTCTCGTCTGACGCCCTCGCCAGTTTCGTCCCCAGCTCCTACACCCTCTTTGCTTGTGTTTTTTGCTGAGCAACGTTTTACGTCGAGTTGAAATTGTGTTTGGTAAGGTGTCATCTTTTGTGCTGTCTTTTCGCACAAACGTCAAATTTGCGAGGCGCTTTGCTCGTCGCTGCCTTGTTTTGCTGGATGCCGGTTACCAAAGCGCAGTACATGCAGTATAGGCAACAGAAACGGGTATACAGATTATTCCGTTGACATCATGCGGATGCGTCGTGCTGCTCGTTCCTAAACAAGTTCCAGACTACCGTTCACATTAAGCATTGCTGATCTTGCCGACCTGTTCTCCTGCACTATCTCCACCGTGCATTGGACGTTAAAATTGTCACCATTGTTCTCCATGGCAGAAAATAGTCACAGAGTATTCTTCGACTCCACTTTGTCTGCTCGCTGTTGGCCTTCTTCTGCATATAGAGTCCTCCTTCTACACGACCATCCAAACGACCTCGTGTTTTGGAAGTTGATCCACTACCACTGCCCCCGCCCACCGTCATCTTCTCCCTCCCAACTTCCTCGCTTCAGCTCTCTCTTCAGAGTAGTAGCCGTTTTTATCGCTTCAAAGTTTTACCGACTCAGACCAACAGGTTCCTCGTCCACTTCCGTCCCATTGTTCATTGTTCTTCGTTGGGCTCTACTACGTCCTCTAGGCATTGTTGGCAAATCATCCTGTAGACTTATTGTTGTCCTCGGCATACAATCTGCCGACCCTCGGTTGTACGGAGTTTGCTGTATCTGCTCAGTATACTCGGTGTTCACTCTCCCTGAGCACGCCTTCGACACGTTGGCAGCGCGTGGATTACGAGTCTAGCCTTTAACGGACGCACCTCCGTGATTGTCCAAGCTAGCCGTCCCGGGGTCCATATCTCTGCTGCGGGAGAGATCGCTAGACTGGCGCCGTCTTGGTAAGATCACAGATCCGCATTCGAGTGGTCAGTCACAATTGCTCGACTCGTGTGCTGTACTTGAAGTTAGGTGCCCTTCGCCGCTCAGACCTCGCATTCACCTGCATTGTCTGTCCCCAGCTTTTACTGTCCTGTCGCACTAGCCTCGACGCTATTGAGCCTCCTCCTGCGCTTGGATCCCGTTCTCTCCACCAATCCTTACGCCGCCATCGCTTGCTCCTCACCACCACATGCTCTTTCCCCACCTTTTAGACCAGCCGTACCAGTCTCGACGTTGACAACCTGCGTTTTGGGAACACCCTGCACCTGTTCTTACGTGGGCGAAAACGGATCAATCTTCGCCGCCTTTCATAGCTCTCACTCCGCCTTCTGCACCCTTCGGCAGCTTCATCGACTACGGCATTAGCTTAGCGCACAGACGAATCGCATCTTGACAACGCTCGCTCGCTGTCAAAGCTCGAGTCTACTTCATCGTCCTCGCCCACCACCACGCTGAGCCAGCAAAAACCCTTTCTCCACCTTTAACTTCATCTGTAACTTTCAGCCTCGTTGACGGTGGTTTCTATCCTTCAAACTCGACTTTGCCTTGCTGGCGGAGATACTTCAGCCAGTCCAAGCCGTTTCGGTGGAGCATTTCATCAACGCCATCCAAGAGACAATAGCCATTGCTGACATGGAAGTGATCTCGAGAACAATCTCGTAAGTAACACCGCCTTTTGTTTTCTACTTCCCCCACCATCGTCCTTTATCTCGACCTCATCCGTGTGTGGGTGTCTCGACGGGAGTCGTCCTCATCGATTGACTGCTTTGAGCCATTATTGGGCCCAACGATTCGGTCGGTGGGCTTAGTGGCACGCTCTGCTAGCAAGGCAGTCTTGGCAGCATCGCAGGGCGCAGGACAGAAGCCCATTTGTGGCGCTGGACTGCCTGGTGCTGCACTGTATCAGGGCGGGGCTAGTCCTCGTTTCCAAGGGGCCGAATGAGATGTAATCGTTCCTTTGGATGGAAAGCTCTGATCGTGCAAGTGAAGTCGACCTTTTTACAGACCTTCTGGAGCGAGGATGTGGTTCTGACTATCTTTTTACCCTCTTCGTTGCCGTCCATCTTCCCTTCCTTTCATGCTGCTCCCATGTGTCCCTCCACCACCACCATCACCATCCGCTTCAGAAGCTCCAGCGGACCCGATTACCCTTATCGCTACAGCAGAAGTGCCCTCGACTCCGTAAGTATCCCGTTCACGAGGTTCCGCTCCGCCTTCCGCGATGTTTTCGTATTCCTATTGTTCGAGGGTGCCGCCAGTGAGATGAATATGCGCGCAGCAAGTGCATCATTTTTCGGCGCGCTCATCTGTCTGGCTGCACATTCTCGACGTCGTCTGTGCGCCCTTCCTTCCTTATTGCCATCTTCCGCTGTATTGATCGGCGAATTGTTCTTCACCATGTAGTCTCTATCTTCCTCTCAACGAGCTGTAGATGAGCTCTTGGCACCACCATTATTTTGCGACAACAATCGTTGGACTAACAATAGTTTCCTTCTTTCACTTGCCCTTTGTCTTTCCTCCTCCATCCTTTTTTCCCCTTGCGACCACTTGTGCTTTGCTCTCATCAGGTCTCTCAGGGCTTCACCCTTTTGCCTCGAAGTATGGCTCAGCAGCAGCCGGGCTATGGCTTTGGCTCTGGGCCTTCTCGGGCCAATCAGTGGGATGGTAAAAGCGCAGGCGCAAACCGTTCAGAGACTGACGACCCAGCAATGACCGGTCCACAAGCTGATGCTTTCGGACGGCCGGCGTCGTATGTCGATGGGTCGTCGCTATTCCCAGCCTCGTCTGCTTCGTATGATCATGTAGGCGGAGGCGTCCGAGCAGAGACTTCACCACTTCCCTCTGTGCTCAACCTGCACGCTCATCAGCCAAACGAGCCGCAGTCGATGGCTCACTACGGCAACACACTCCCTCCTCTTCCGCAACACTACAGCCCATATTCCCAGTCATCGCCCAACGTCGGCCATCCGTCGCAGCTTTATCCGCATGCTCATCACGATCAACACTATCAGCAGCAACCGCAGCAGCATCATCCTCAACAACAGCATCACCAGCAACACCAGCAACACCAGCAACAACATCAGCAGCAGCAGCAACAGCAACAAGAGCAGGCGCACAGTCACCAGCATCATTTGCAGCACGCTTCGGATCAGCAGCTAGGTATGCCAATGTCGGGCGACCTGATGGGCACACAGTCGCTGGGATTGCATCAGTCCCATGCGTCCTACGCTCTGCAGCATCACACGGAAGGCCAACAAATCTCGTCTGATGCCCAGCACAGGGCACAGGCTCGCTCTGAAACACCAGCAGAGCCACACACTCCTCGTCCGCCCAACGCTTGGATTCTGTACCGCTCGCAAAAGTTCCGAGAGATTCAGCAGAAGCCAGACTCGCAGACGCGCTCGGGCTCCACCGACAAGCCCAAGTCGCAGGCCGAGATCTCGAGGATCATCTCGCAGATGTGGCAGAACGAGACTGCGGCCGTCAAGCAAAAGTACGAAGCGCTTGCCGACGAGAAGAAGCTGGCTCATCAGAGGATGTATCCCACCTACCGATATCGACCCAAGAAGAAGGGGGGAAAGAAGAAGGGTGCAGGTCTTTCGGAGAGCGAAGCGCGGCATTTGGTTCCGGCCAAGAAGGTGGCTTACGGCGGCTACGCCAGCGGAGGTCAGGATCATGATGCTTCGGAAGGCAGCGGCTCAACGGGATACTCGGTCGATCGAAAGGCGGGCAGCGAGGGTCAACGCTCTTCTGGAAGCTCGGGGATGCACGACCTAGCCAGTCGCGATCTGATGTCGCGACGATCAGGCTATCCAGATCGAAGGGATCGTAGTGAGCTGCAAGTGCCGTTGAACTACGGACGCTCGCTACCAGGAAGCGTCTCGCCGAGCGATGGACATTCGTTGACGTACGGCAGCAATCGCCTACACCCTTACGGAGACCGACCTTCTTCGTCGATGATGCGTCAGGAGAGCCCTCGGACGTCGGACCTATTCAACGGCGAATCCGAGCCGGCAACTAGCGCGTACGCCAGCGGTCACTGGTCTGCTGAAGCGGATGCTCTTGGCGGATCGTCGTACTTGTATGGACCACGAAGCGGATCGGCGGGCTATACCACCTTGGGCGGACAGCGTCTGCCGCCGTCGTCGTTGTTGACTTCGGCCCCGCTGGGCAATCCTTCTCTGTTGACCCTGTCGCCTTCTCAGCAGCAGCAGCAACCCGCAAGAGTGCCATCGCAACACCTACAACCGCCGATGGAGTACCTCGACAATGGCCTCAGCTTGAACGGTCTGGGAGCAGGAGCAGGAAGCGGCTTTCGAACCAGCCCAATGACACCGTCGCATCTGCCGCGATTCCCAGCGTCGCTCGAAGGACGGTCTGAGGGACTGGCTAGCGGCCTTGCTGTTCCAGGCAATGGCGATGGTGTTTCGGACCCGATGGATGCTCATCGACGTTTACAGTAGATGCACTGATGCGCAGTTGACCCGAAAACGACGATCTCAGTTTAGCTTCTCACCAAAGCACGGCCTAGATGTACTCATCTCACCCTTTGCTCAATCTCTTTGCTTGATCTGCATTTCCGCAATCCGAACTTTTTACCACCGTAGTGCATTCTGTGTGCGTATCGCAGTGAACGGGGCGCTTGGACACTGCGATTGAGTCGAAGGAGTCTTATCTGTTCAGCGGAGGGGAGGGGAAAGCCAAAGCGCAACGCACAACTGGACGTGAGCGCGCGAGACTTCCCATAGCGACACGTCGGGCGGAGTTCTGTCGACGAAAGAATGGCTCCGCATGGCGACGCTCCAGCATCCCAGCTGTCTTGGCCCTTGTTCATGATCTTATCGCCTCCGCCACCTCGAAGGGGCAAAATCGGTCTTGCCGAAATGGCCGAATTTCAAAAAAAAAAAAAAGAAATCGATTTTTTGCAAAAATTGGGATTTGTTAGGCTGGAGATGGGCACAATTTCGAAGGAAAAAAAAAGGTGAGCAAGCTCCACATTTTCGAGATGGGGCGCGTGCGCAGCGAGCAAGGCTCGAGAGGAGGAAGGACCCTTTTTCCTGCGTCTTCGATCTTCGTTTCCACCATCTTGTCGCAGACGATACGCTCCAAGCTCAGCAGCACCGACTCCCACACACCCGGATATCTCAAGAAGTCGATCCAGACAGCGAAAAGGAAACCAACTCAACAATAGCACACACCGCCCACCATGTTGATCAAGGTCAAGACGCTCACTGGCAAAGGTAAACTCCGCTCCCGCTTCTCGATCTCTCCTCTCCTTCTTCCTGCCGTCCCTTCGTTGCAAGCCCAGGCTCGCTGTCCTTCATCTTGCTGACCCGGCATTCTATCCTCTTCCCTCTACACTGAACCCGCTCACGCTACACTCCGGCAGAAATCGAACTGGACATCGAACAGACGGACAAGATCCAACGAATCAAGGAACGAGTCGAAGAGAAGGAGGGAATCCCACCAGCGCAACAGAGGTTGATCTTTGGCGGTAAACAGATGTACGTCATCTTCTCCCACACCCTTCCTAGTGACTCTGCTTGAACCTGTACTGACTCTGATGTGGTGTGGACACAGGCACGACGAAAAGACGGCGAAAGATTTTGGCGTCGAAGGTGGTAGTGTTTTGCACGTAAGTTTTTCCAGCCCTTCTCGGAACAGGAGACAAGTATGGAAGGACTGACAAAGTTGATTCTCTTCGGGGATTAGTTGGTGCTCGCACTTCGAGGAGGCTCTCTTTAGATGCCGCCGCGAGGGTCTAGTCTACTTTCTGTAACATAGCTAACTCTATACAGTGCCGGGTTCTCCACGAACGTCTTAATCGAAAACTGTTCTTATCGCTCTCGGAGACGGAGCATCGCTTTCGTAGCTTTTCATCCATCTGCTGAGAATCTCCGACCAGAACCCGGAGCAAGCAACGTGCTCGTTGCTGACCGCTTCGAAAGATCACCTCTCGAACCATCTTCCCACCACAGCATCTTAACCTCGGACCGACTCAATTCAGCACGACTTTCACCGACTCGATCCAGCAGCACATCTGCACAAACAGCACACAGAACCAAATCACCACGAAAACATCAACAGCTCTACGATTACACTCTCAAATCAAACTCTGACGCTCCTCCAAAGCCACACTACCCTTACCGGCACCCAACTTCTTCAAATATTCAACCAGCCCTTCCACTTTCACCACCTCACCCTGCTGTCCTCCACCCTCCTCTTTACCCTTCTGCTCCTTGACCCTGACTTCACCCGCGCCCCACTCGTTAGGCGCCAGAATGACCGCAAACGGAATCGCCTCCTTGTCCACCACTGCGAACTGAGCGGGGAGCTTGGGCTTGGCCTTGTGCATAAACTCGGCCTTGATACCCGCGTTCCAGAGCATCTTGGTGACCTGCATGCGCTCCTTGAGCAAGCCCTCGCCGCCGATGGACATGACGTAGACGTCGACTTCCTTGGAGCGGACGGCGGATTTCAGACCGGCGGCTTCCTTTTCCTTGAGACGCTGCATCATGATCGCAAAGACACGCTCGACGCCGATCGAAACACCGACGCAGGGCACAGCGTCGGGCTTCTTGGAGCCCGAAAACATCCCGACCAAGTTATCGTATCGTCCACCGGCAGCGATCGACCCGACACCGACGGAGGATTCGTCGACCTCGTCTTCGCCATCCGCTCCCTTCTTGACCTTCTTGTTCTTCTTCTCCGGCTTCTCCCCCTCCTTGAACCCAGGCGGAGCCGAGGCAGCGGTCACGGCTTCGTAGATGAGACCCGTGTAGTAGTCCAACCCTCGAGCCAGGCTGAGGTCGAAGCTCATACGGTTGGAAATACCGTACACGTCCAAGTAGTCAAAGAGCAGCTCCATATCCTTGACACCCTGCGACGCGACCGGGTGGCTCGCCATCACGCCATCCGCCTTCAACTTCTCCAACAGATCCCTACCACCTTTGAGCTTTACATACTCTCCGATACGATCAGCCACGTCCTCAGCCAACCCCTTGTCAACCACCATCTCGCGCTTCACCTCGCTCCATGGGCTCTTGTCGAGCTTATCCACCGCCGAGCTGATCGTCCTGATCTTGTCAGCGGGGACACCGCAGATATCGAAAATTCCATCCAGAATCTTCCTGTGGTTGATCTTGACCGTAAACCCTTCGATCCCCAACGCGTCCAGCGCCTCCACCAAGGTGCACAACACCTCGGAATCGGGCACCATAGGATCGTATACACCGGCAATGTCCAGATCGCACTGGTAGAACTCCCTAAACCTGCCCTTCGACATCGCTGGCTGATCACGGCGGTAGACCTTGGCGATATGGTACCTCTTGATGTTTCCGTACTCGGACGGGTTCATCGCGACGAACCTGGCGAAGGGAACCGTGAGATCGTAGCGCAACGAGCAGAGCTCTCCACCCTGGTCCTGCAGGTCGTAGATCAGCTTCGAATCTTCGCCGTACTTGCCGGACAGGATCTCCTTCAGCTCGAACACGGGCGTATCGATCGTCACCGCACCGTGGGCGGTGAACACCTCTTCGATGGTCGCGAAGATGCGCTTGCGCAACGACATGGCCAGCGGCTCCCAGTCGCGCGTACCCTTGGGAGTCTTGAGCGTGTACTTGACGTCCTGCTTCGACGAGCCGGCTTTCGAAGAGCCGAGTCCCAAAGCAGCGAGCTGGGCTTCGAGCTTCTTCAACTTTCCGATCTCGGCTTTGAGCGTCGTCTGGTCCGTGTTGGCCGCACGAAGCTGCTGAACCTTGGCATCCTGTTCAGACCTTTCGGCTTGGAGCGAGGCGATTTTGGCCTGGTCGGCTTCGGACACGCCAGACATGGTGAGCGGAGAAGAACCGGAGCGAAGATACTTGAGAAGTTGTTCGGGGGGCACTTGCTTGTTCGAGAAGCACCGGCGGGTTGTTGCTGTGTGGACAGCTGGAAGCGTGGGCGTAAAAGATTTTAGTCGTCGAGTTGAGGGTAGGATGTAGGACCGCAGTAGCGACATCAAAAGGTCGTGCCTTGGTGAAGATAGGAAAGCAGCTATCAAAGATGATGTGGTGATGAAGAGCAAAAACTGTGAAAGCTTTTTTGAGAGGAGAAGAAAGTGTTGCGCTGCGCTATCCGACCTGACTCGGATCTGCTCTTTTTTCCCTCTTGCACGTGACAGATACCGCTCTAACAAATTCAGAAAAATCGACGCCGAGATCCGACCTCTTCGAGGGTCTGTGCTCAGCCAGAAAGTGACAGCTGCACCTCGACATCCTTCCCTTCCACTCCCACCATCCCAGAATCTCCGTTCATCATGTCGTCACCAGCAACGGCCTCGCTAGCCGACGTGCCCATGTCAGCTAGCTCCCGACACCAGTTCCAGCAGTACCTAGCGCGCCTTCCCTCCACCTCCGCTTCCTCCTCCAGCAGCACCACTTCCGACATCGACACGCTGCTCCGACGCAGCGCCCACCTAGCATCACAGGTTGACGCTCTTCACGCTCGTGTATCGACCAACGATCGTACGGATGACCCGCAACTGTTCTGGTCAACTCTGACGCTGTTGACTAACCTTCGACAGGTGGGTGCGTCGCTTGAGCGCGACAGATCAACGGGGAAGGCGAGAGGGGAAGCGTTGACGAGGACGCGGCAGGATGTTGGGGTGGTGGAGTCTCTGTTGAGGTTGTTGTCTGTCTCGGAGGGAGGCTCGGGTGGTGCGTTTACTGCGCCTGTTGGATCTCGAGTGGAAACACCAACAGCAGGACAGGGCGGCGAGAAGGGATACGAGTACTGGAAGCAAAAGACACTCTCAGCCATCGACGCGGACGACAACGACACCCGCTCGCTCTCATCTGCCGACGACGACGCCGTCTCTGACACGGAATCAGTCCTCACCGACCCCGACATCCACTCGCCCACCACCAAACTGGGTGGTCTCACACCTCACCCACCACCCGCTACCACCTCCACCGCCGCCGCCGCCGACGACGACGACCTCTCCGAGTACGACCGCGCTCCCCCCTCCTCCTCCTCCAAACCACCACAACCCACCTCCTCCTCCACCCCTGCACCCCCAACAACCACCTCCAGCAGCGACACGCTCCTCCAAAGCGACCGAGCAACCCACGAAGCCCTCTCGTCCGAACTCCTCCGCATGGCCTCGGTCCTCAAATCCAACAGCCTCGCCTTCGCCGACTCGCTCGAACGCGATCGCCTCCTCCTCGAAAAGGCCGGCACCGACCTCGGCTCCAACCTCGACCTCATGACGCGCACGCGCGGCCGCCTCGGCGTCTACTCGAAGAAAGCACGCAGCATGGGCTGGTTCACCCTCTCCGCCATCCTCGTCGTCGTCATCAGCTGGATGTTCATGTTTTTACTCATTCGATTGACCTAAATCACACGTCATGCGTTTTTCGCTTCTTCGTACGCTTCTCTGACCTCTTTCGTCCGCCCCTTCTTGGCTGCAAGCTTGAGATACTTCTCGTCCTCTTTCTCGTCGACCAGCAGAGGTGCGAGCTTGTTTGGCGGAATCCAGCCCCAGCTTTCCGGCTTGCCAAAGAAGCGTACCACCACCATCGAGTCGTCGCTGGGCTTTTCCCGAACAATTTCGCTGATGTACTTTGAAGGATCGGTGACGACTACGCCAGGAAAGTGGGGATATGTGTCCATCTTGGCCCACACTTTTGTGCCTCCTGTAGGACGGGTGACGGTAAAGTCGAATTTGTTGGCGGAGGGAGACGCAGAAGGGTCGGCAGAGACGGTGCGTGTGCGAGTGCTGCGTCGCGTGGCGGGAGACCTCTCTTCCGCTGCTGCTGACGCATTAGAGCCACCTTCAGAAACATGGCTCGCCTCCCGTCGGCGAGGTCGTTGCAGCTTGTGCTGTGTGCTCTGCGCTTTGGCACCGGCATCCTTCTCTCCTTCATCCTCCGAAGTCAATGGAGAACTGCCGGCTGTGTCCGCTTCTTTGCCCTTCTTGTGCGCGTCCTTGCGTGAGCTGTTCGAATCTCTGCGCTTCGTCGTTGACGAAGAAGCTGCAGAGCGAGAATTCGTCGACGGGACGGTGCGCGATCTCGGGCGCTGCTGAGGCGTTGCTGCTGCTACAAGCTCGGCCGCCAGACCGGCTGCGGACGGACCAGGCGACTCGGGAGCAGAGATCTTGCGTGGTCGCTGTCCGATCATCTCTGGTCGAGCTGCTGCGCTGCGATGACGCTTAGAGCCCTCCGGAAGCACCCAACCAGTGTTGAATAGAAGGAACGAGTCGTGCGCGCCGACGTCTCCTTTGACCTGAATGTCATCTGGCGTCTTTGAAGACGACTGAGAATGCGTCTTTGCCATTGGCGTTGCTTCTGTCTTCACAGCAGCGTGCCCTTCCTTGCTCTTGATCGTCGACGATGACGCGGCCTGGGTGGAACTCTGAGTACGCTGACGCTTGTTGCGAGCAGGCGTTGCAGTCGCGGCTTCTGCAGCTGCCTCCTGCTGCTTCTGGGCTTCAGCTGCAGCATCAATGGCACTGGATCGACGTGTGCTTCTTCTTTCCATTGGTTCTCTCGGCTGCGCATCGGAAGCCTTGCGTTTGCGCGCTGTCCTCGTTGAGGTTCTTTCAGCTGTCGTTCCGGCACTCGAGTGCCTTGCAGCAGCAGCAGAAGTTGGCGACACGCGAGAAGATCTTGCTGGCGGCGGCGGCGGCGGCGGGACATAGATTTGGTGCGCAAAGTCTTCCATCAGGTTGAGCACAGGCGTAGTGTGCCTTTGACGCGGCGTGACCGATGAGTCTGTCGCCTCTTGACCTGCATGACCCTCTTCTTCTGCCTTGACGTGCACCGTCGGCGGCATTGCAGAGGAGCTATACGCTTGCTGCCTCAGATCAACTTGCTCTGATTCTTCCATCATGCGGTAGTCTCGGAGCAGAGCAACCAGCTCGGCCGGTGGCTCAAGTCCCAAATCGAGCAGCTGGCTTCGAGTTTCGGCATCAATTGTCGCTGCCGCTTCCTTCGTCGACGTTGTCGAGTCGTCAGTGATGTCGTCATGCTCAACCTCTGCCGCCTGCTGCTGCTGTTGCGCGATCTTGTGTTGGTGAAGAGTGAGATGCGAAGTCTCGATTGCTGCCAGCTCCCTGAACACGTCGGGTATCATTTTGAGGATCTTGGTTGCGGCTTTGTGGTAAGGGGTATCTGCCTTGTTGTAGGTCATGGCGTTGGTAGCAATCTTGAGAACATCTTGACGCATCTCTTCGACAGTCTCGTACGTCTTGTTAGTGATCTTGTCCTTGATGGTGGCCCAGTCCATGGGCTCTTTGACGATATCGTAGTAGTCTGGCACGTCGACCTTGGACACGGGCTGTGCAAAGAAGCCGTACTTGTCAACAGCCTCGAACTTGGCGATGACAGCACGCAGATCGGCGTGGAAGGGAAAAAGCACGGGTTCGACGAGGGAGTTGCGGATCTCTTGTGCTTGACGCAGCTTTTCCTTTTCACGTTTGCGCACTTGTTCGACAAGCATGCGTACTCGTTCGAGATCGGCACGGATGCTGCGAAGGAAGTGAAGCTTCTTGCCCTTCTGTGCATCGGTCTGCTCCTTGTTCTGCGACGAGGCGGTCCAAGGTTCGAGATGGAGACGTTTGAGCAGAGGCGCACCTCGACGAGCTTCGCGTTTCAATGACCAGTAGCGGGCGATGAGTTGAACAGCCGTCGCCTTTTTGCGGAGATGGAGCTTGGTGATGTACTCGAGCACGCGGTTGGCGATGTAGGCAGGGACGAGGGGTGGGCCCGCTTTAAAGCTCTTCTTGTACGCGCGCGCTGACTTAGACGAGCTCGGAGCGTTGTTCGCTGCTGTTGATGCGCCATCATTGCTTCCGACTAGGGAGCTTCGACGACTGACCGAGATCAAAGGCGCACCCATGCCCGACTCGACGGAAAGCTCGCGCGTACGAGAAGAGACAAAGGGCGATGCACGGTAGGAGGTCTCCGAACGATCGTCGTCGAGCGCATGTTGCCTGCCAAAGTCGATCTTGAACTGGTCCCTCATGTCAGCAGGCATGTGTCGGTGACAGCAGGCGCGAAGCACCTCGGCGCCCTCGTCGTCGCTGTTGTCCGAATCGTCGTAGAGGTGGTGCGAGACACGAGTGCGTTCAGTGCGGAAGAGAAGGCCAGCTTTGCGCGCGCAAGTGACGTGGAAGGCGGTGAAGCAGGAGCGGTTGTCGCATTGGATGCATGCGCCCATGCGATACCTGCAGAGGTAGCACTGCAACTTCCACCTTGCCTTTGGGATGCGTTCGACGCTGTCGATGGGCTCCATGTAGACGGGGTTGCTGACGCCAGTCTCTGGGATCCACATGGCACATAGTAGATGCGCCCACTTGCCCGTCGTGGTCTGTTTGAAAGCACCGCCCTCATGCGGACAGAGGATGCAGGAGACGGCGCGATCGGGCGAGACGGTGCATTTGCGGCAAAGCCATTGCCCCTCGGGGATGTAAGGGATGCCGTAACAGTCTTGATGGACAGCAAGGTTGCAGCCATCGCAGAATACGATTGCGTTAGAGTTCTCGCACTCGCCGTCGTCGCAGATGGCACACTTGCTGTCTTCACCATCTTCCGAGTCGGTATCGTCTGCGTCGGCACCGTGGGCTCCACTGTCAGCGCCTGCGCCGTGTCTGGCTTTTGGCGGGACGCGTTTCATGAGGTCGAACCACTCCTTTTCAAGCTGGTCGAGAATGATTTCGAAGAGCTCGTAGGAGATGATGTCGAGACCGTCTTTGCGCCTTTCAAAGTTGAGAGCATCGAGCCACTCTTGGTCCTGCTCGTCCATGTCATACTCGACCTGCTTCTTGAGCTCGCCCTCGATGGGCTCGACATAGCGAATGTAGTGATGCGGCTTGTCAAAGTCGGAGCCGTCATTGTAGCCGAAAGGAAGCGCGTGCGCGTCGGTGATGACGGTCGGGATGTGAAAGATGAGCGCTTCTTCTGGCGGTACTTTGCGAAAGCTGACTTTGGGAAGCGAAGAGGCCAAGGGTATGTTGTTTGGTTTGGAGGGTATGCCCGGCATGTCGGCGATGATCTCAGAACAGGCGCGAGGTCAGGCTCTGACCTACGCTCGCCTCTCCTGTAGTCGACGCTTGCTAATGCGCAATGAGTGCGAGCTCGCGATCCATGGCTTGTCGCAAACGAAGTAGCTGCACTAGCGAGTCGCGCGGCTGAGATGCTGAATGGTTGGCCGTATGTTGGTGCTGCCCTGAACTTGCTGTCGTAGTGTCGAAAGGAGTGTGATGTTGAAGGGAGACCAGAAAGAGTTGAAGGATGGTTGCGCAAGTGGGTGAAGATGGTTAGCCATTGGTGGAGAGAGAGAAGAGGGTCTCTTGATGGTCAATGCTCTCCGCATTTCTCAAAAAAGTGCATCGAACTCAGCCTTCGCTCGTTGGGTGCGCGTCTGCAGCGTGTTCGCGCGTTGCCGCCAAAAAAATTCAATTTGTTAAGTTGAGCGCCAGTCTCGGATTTCGGATTTTTTGACTGGCGGAGCAAAGCTTGCTTAGGGTGAACCTTAAACTTCCTCCTCCTCCGCGCCCGCCACCATCACTCACACCTGCCCCGCTCACGACTGCTCGATACACAATGCTGGCATTTTCATCTTTCAAAGCAGGCTCAGGCTCGGCCTCTCGAGCTCCCCTTTCGCCAAGATACAACTCGACTCAAGCTGGTAACGGACCCCAAGCATCGTACGGCTCAGCAACACGCTCCACCGTTCCTCCTCGTTCCACACATGCGACCTACCACCCAGGCGGATACGGCATCTCTGAGGGCCTCAAGCGCGCACGAAAGCCGTACCGCATGCGAAACATTCTCACAGGGTCTCTGATTATGGGCTTTGCCACCAGCGTCTACTTTTATTCGATCTCAAAGGTGAGTTTTTCTTTGCTTTGTCGCATTCTCGCTTTGAAAGATGCAGGGCCTGATAGGGATTCGCTCCTTGATGATGCTGTGGCTGAGAATGACAGGTCAAGCAAGACGACTTCTCCGATCTGGCCGAGATCAGGGCACCTTCTGCGACCGATGCACCTGTCACTACCGAGGTCGACCACAAGCACAAGGTGTGATCCGAGAATGCTCGGGTGTAGAATCAATCTGGTCTCGTTTTGTATATCACCCCTCTACCATCCTAGCTATTGATATATCCTGTTATGATGTTTGATCCGCTGCTAAACGACCTTCTTCGAGGCCTTCTGTATCGTTGATGAGATTTGGTGAATGCCTCGATTGACTACCATTTGTGGCATGCATACCGGATTGAAGACTGATCACCGTTAGTGCTCAAAGGTGCTGCAGCCTCTTGCTATAAACTTCTGAGCCTTGAGCGCAACAGATGTACCCTTTGTTCTTCTGCGATTGAGTTGCCTTTTCAAAGCTTGAAAGCTTCACCACAGCTCAGGATGTGCGAGCCGCGTTCCGAAAAAAAAAGCGGCGTCAAACCTCCACTTCCGTGCGCAGCAGGCCGATGAGCTTTGTGACACCTTCCCTTCCCTTTCATTCTTGACCATCACATCCATTCTTCCTCCTACCATCCGATCAGCAGAGCACTTTCAGCAGCTCATCATGGCAGGTGCGAGAGCTCTGGCAGGCATCGCCGAGCGGCGCCTGGCAAGGTCATCCATAGCACAGTTGACCACCATCGCCTCTCGAACATCACCAAGATGCGCGGCAACAATGCCACTGGCAGCCTCATCACTGCGATCAATATCCACGAGCTCACCCGTTGAATCTGGCAGAATGGGCAGAGGCAACCGCTTCACCATCTCCCGCGATCATCGACGTCCTAGTCGATCGTCTACACACCAAGACCACACACCGCATCAGCCTGCTTCGCATCCCAACACCGTACCACAGAACGCCGAAGCCGAAACCCGACTCCAGCAGGCGCAACCGACATCTTCAACTCCTCACGAAACCACATCACTAACCGACCCCTCACTCCACACCTCAGCCATCGTCCCTTCCGAACCAAACGACGTGCTCCAACCCTCCGACTTCTCCTCCGCGGCCCGGCTGCTCTCCCAATCCGCCCTCGTCGTCACACGCGAGCTCGAAATGATGAACATCTTCCTCGGCTTCGAACAGGCTAACAAGTACTCGCTCCACTCTCCCACCGGCGAGCTGCTCGGATACCTTGCTGAAGAAGAGGTCGGCTTTCTCGGGGGCTCGCTTCAACGACAGTTCTTACGAACGCATCGACCTTTTCGAGCCACTGTAATGGATGCTTCCGGAAAACCGGTGTTGATGATCAGGAGGCCGTTTACGTGGATCAACTCGAAAGCGAGCGTGTACGCCGTTCGGAGCGACTATCCGGTCGGCTACGGTGCACCGCAGGATGCAGACCTGGAGCTGATCGGGGAGGTGCAGCAGAAGTGGCATTTGTATCGGCGGAGGTACGAGCTGTTTCTCAAGAGGGATGAGGAGTTCAAGCAGTACGCACAGATCGATGCGGGCTTGTGGAGCTGGACCTTCCTCATGCAGGACGAGGAGGGGAGGTTGGTCGGCGGTATAGATCGCAATTTTCGAGGGTTCGGGAGGGAGATTTTCACCGATACAGGTCAGTACGTTTTGCGGTTCGACAGTGTCGGAGAGACAGCGATGACCGATGCCAGGTTGGGCAGTGGTGAAAAGGGGAAGGAGGGGGGTTTGGGCGAAGGGTTGGAGATGGTAGAGAGTAAAGGTACGAGAGCGTTGAGTCTGGATGAGAGGGCGGTGGCGTTGGCGACTGCGGTGAGTATCGATTTTGACTACTTCAGTCGGCATTCGGAGGGGATGCATGGGGGAGGGGGGATGTTCCCGTGGTTCTATATGGGTGGGATGGGTGGTGGTGGTGGGGAGGTCGCGGAGGCGCCTGGAGGAGGAGCGAGTGGTGATAACGTTCCGGCGAATCCAGGTGCGGGCGCGGGAGATACTGGCGTAGCAGGAGGAGCGATGGGAAGCGGAATGGACCACCCCTACGGGCCGTCAGATTCAGGTATGAGCGAAGACGGGAGACTAGGCCAGCCTCCGCCAAACGCAAACGAGTATGGGCAGGACTACCCTCCGCAACAGGAGCAGCAGGAAAGCCCGTGGTGGAACGCGGAGCAGCAACAACAGCAGCAGCAGGAAGGAGCTGTGTGGGGGACCGGGAATTCGGATCCGTGGGCAGGGGCGCAGGATACTCAGCAGCAAGATGAGAGCTTCTGGGGCGGCTGGGGCGGCAATGGTGGTGAGAGTGACGGAGGGGGAGGAGGATGGGGTGGGTTCTTCGGCGGCGATGGTGGCGGCGGAGGTGATTGGTGAGGCGCCAGTGTAGCGTAGAAGACGAGAAGTGCACATTGCAATACACCTCTCTTTTTCAAAGAAGCTATGACCTGACTGTGAGGGTTGTGAGGCTGCAATGAGGTTCCTTCTCTCTCTCACCCTCTGAGCAGCAAAGCACACGAAGTCTTCTATCTGTTTGTATGCTGGCACAGAATCGCTGTATTCCGCTGTTGCCTGTGCCTTTTACATTTCGATTAGTGTACACGAGATCAACGACCCTTTCTACATCCAAGCGGCCTCTGACTCCTTTCCCCCCTTTCCTACACCCTCCTCTCCTCGACGTGCACACCACCCCTCCTCGCCGCCTCCACCAACCTCTCCTGCTGCCTCAACGCCATCGCTCTCTGCACCGGCGACAGATCCATCCTCCCCTCCAAACCTTCTGTCCTCAGCACCGTACCGATCGACATGAAGAACCCAAACGTAGCCGCTGAACTCAACATGAACTGGGACAGCGTTCCCAGCGCACCTCTTGGTCCCGGACCTGCGCGGAGGATCTGAATTCCACCACCGATGAAGCCGATTGTGAGGCCGACGAGGGTTCCTGTCATTGCGCCCATTTTGACTGCCGTACAAAGAAGAGAAGAGGTAAGTAAGAGTTGTTAGCGGCAAAAGAGGGGGTGGAGGGGGGACGTACCTTTTTGAAAGACGGTCGGCTCGCCGCCTGGGATTCCTTGCATTTGGGGCGGGGGTGGCATGTTTGCGTTGGTATAGGGTTGTGAGACTTGTGTGTGTCGAAGATGATGAGTGGCGGTTAGAAAGGAAGAAAGGGAGGAGGACAAAGCTTTAACAAATCCCGGCTCCGACCATCTTTTTCCCCCGCGCCAAGAGCAAAGCTAAACGATCTTACACTTGCAAGGAAAAAAAAACCTCCACATCCGCTGTATCTTGTGCTTTGACCATCCTCCTCAACACCTTCAACACCTTCGACACCCTCAACACCTTCACCACCATCATCGACCAATCACCAACACCTTCCAGCTTCACGATGGCTACCAAACTCACCAGTATCCCGACCCTCGCCTCCCTCTACACCTCCTCCTCCCTCGCCTCACCCTCCGCCTCCAGCCTCTCCGCCTCCATCTACCCTTTCGCCTCGCTCCTCTCTCTGCACTGCGGTGACATCACCACACTCTCCATCGACGCGATCGTCAACGCAGCCAACACGTCCCTTCTCGGAGGCGGCGGCGTTGATGGTGCGATTCACCGAGCAGCTGGACCATCGCTTCTTGCCGAGTGCAAGACTCTCAACGGATGTTCCACCGGTCAAGCGAAGACTACAGCTGGATACAACCTGCCCGCCAAACACGTCATCCACACCGTCGGACCGGTGTACAGCGCAAGCAAAGCGGAAGAATGCGAAAATCTACTGCGAAGCGCGTACCGGTCAAGTCTGGAAGAACTAAAAAGAGTCGGCGGGAAGAGCATCGCTTTCCCATCGATCTCAACCGGCGTGTACGGATATCCCTTCGAAAAGGCAGCAACAGCAGCACTGGACGAGATCGGCACTTGGCTCGAAACCAGCGACAACGCAAAGAAAGTACGTACAAGAACCACAAAACGGAGGGCAAAACGAACGATACTAACGATACCAAAGTGCGCGCTTCACAGATCGAAAGAATCGTACTCTGCTGCTTCTCTCAAAAAGACTACCACAAATACCTCGAACTCGCACCCACAGTCTTCCCACCGCAAGACGTGTTCGACCAGCACGCTGAAACCTAACCACACCCAACCTCATTCTACTACATACCAAAAAAAACGCCTGTGATATTGCACTTTTAATAATCCGTACCGCGCGAAACCACCTCTTTACACGTCGGTCGGAGCAGAATCGTGTGCTCGTACTGCGCCGTCATCGCGCCCGCGATATCGCACAGCGGCGGGTAGTCCTGCACCACCCCGAGCGAGACCAGATGCTTCAAACCCAACAGATAGTTCTTCTCGCCCACCCGATCCAAGTACCTCCGGCAGAACGGCAGCGAATCAAAGTTCTTATTGATCGTCCTGAGCAGCCCGTGCGCCGAGTGCACCCGGATCGGAATCGACTTGGGCAGGTTCTTCTTGCGCGCATAGTGCGAGCACTCTCCCTGGTCGATCACGTAGCCACGGCCCGTCGAACCGAACGTCTCGATGGCGTAGTACTCGCCTTCCTCCATCTTGACGTCGAGGTCGGGCATGGCGACGATGGGGACCGACTTGCCGCCGTGGATCGAGTAGCGTTCGATGCTGTGTCCGTTGAGGTTCTGGACGCACTTGACCTGGTGGGTCTTGCCGTTGGCTTCGAACTCGTGCGACTCCATGACCTCTTGGATGGAGGCGCCGATCTCGCCGAGGCGGGCGTCGATGCCGGCGGCCGAGATACCGGCGTTGGTGGCGGCCTTGACGGCGGCGAGCAAGGGGTCCCAAGTGGGCTCGAAGTTGAGGGTGAAAGCCGAGTCGACGATGCGGCCTTTGACGTGAACACCGAAATCGACCTTGAGCACGTCGGTGGCTTGAAGCACACGCTTGTCGCCAGCGTTGGGGGTGTAGTGGGCAGCGCACTCGTTGACCGAAACACCGGTAGGGAAACCGATACCGGACTCGAAGCCTTCCGCCTCGACCAGCGCACGTGTACCATCCTCGACGAGCTCTGCGATCTCGGTCATAGTCATACCGGGCTTGATGGCGCTCTGCGCGTACTGACGAACCTGCCTGTGCACCTCGGCGGCACGACGGATGATGTTGTAGTCGAACCCTTCCTCCTGCTGTACGAGACGCTCTCGTTCGCGAAGCTCTTCGTCGGTGACGCGTTTCCTCTCCTCGCTGAACTTGGAAGTGTCGTACTGCTGGATCTCTCCGACGGGGTACTTGCCATTGGTGAAGATCTTTGTGAGACCGACGCGAGGAGGTACGGTCTGTGTGAGCTTGGCCTTAGACTTCTTCTTCTTCTTTTTGTTCTTCTTCTTCTTCTTGGCAGCACCGATGGCGGCGGCGGCACCAGCGTCGCCGTCTTCCTCATCGTCATCGTCTTCATCGTCGTCGCCGTCGTCCTCGTTGTCGTTGTGGTCACCGTTGGAGTGACCGTTGGTGCCATTGGATCCGTTGGAGGCGGGGAGGTTGGTCTGAGCGAGCTTGTCGGCGACCTTGTCGACAGAAACGGCAGAGCCGTTGGTGGCAGCAGCAGCGGCAGTCATCTTTGCGGTGCGAAGGATCGAGGTCGGAAATGAAAGTGATGCAGAAGCGAGTGACGAGTCTTCCTATCCAGGGTGGTCAGTGCCCAATCCGAAGATTGTGAGGAAAAGGTTGCTCGACGGCTGGGTTGATCCGAGCGCTGTCCTTTCGAGTGTGCAACACCAAGAAACGAAAGGTGATGCAGACAAAGAGGGGTGCCGACGGATTGGCTGGTTGATGAAAAGAGGGAAGGAAGAGAAAGCGAAACTTGGACAAAAGCTTCAAAGTACTCTCGACTTCGGGTGACGGCAGTTGCAGCTGCGCTTGTGACGTTTCCGTTTGGCGCTGAGAGAAACGAAAAAAAAGTTGCCGTTCTTGTCGCCTTTGCCTGTCTGCTGCCTCTCTTTTTTTCGAGCATCTCCGCTGCAAAGTCGGATCCAACCAAAAATTTGTGGCGCTTGCTCGCTCGAGTTTTGTGACTGAGCTGTCTCGCGCGGTTAGAGAGCTGAATCGGCCCGATCTGTGTCTTTTGGGTGCAGAGAGAAAAAGGGTTCACTTTTTTGGAGTTGCTCTTCGGTCTTTCGGCTTTGGTACACTGCGCAGTCTTGTGCAACTTGTGACTGGTTGACCCCGCTTCCTTCTGATGCTGATTCGCATCAGTGCTCCCTCTTCCCTCGGCTTCATCGAGGCTTGGCGACCGTCGCTCTCTATCTTTGTCACCCACCACCTTCTAAAGTCACACTGGTGGCTGAGTTGTGCGGATGAACCGAAGTGGTCGGGTGATGAATGTGGGCCGCTTTCCCAGGCTTTTCGGTCGGAATTGTGCCGAGGCGGGTCGCAGAGGTGCAACGCGGGCGAGCTAAATTTTTTCTTTTTCTTCTTGAGTCTGAGTCGAGTCGCGCTGAGTGAGTGAGTGAGTCGTGTCTCTGTTTCGGAAAGATCCTTTCTCCTCTCAAATTTTTCGCCTTTCCCACACGCTGACTCTTTCTGCCTTTTGTTCTTGCAGACCAGGCTGGAAATGAGATGAGATTGATGAGCTGCGCACGTTTTCATCCGTGAGAAAGAGCCAGATGGGTGATGAGTCGGATGCCAATCCGAAACTGGCGAGAAGAGTGCGAAGGAGTCGAGCGATCGCGGCGTGACTGAAGCAAAACGCAGAGTCGGTCAACTTTGGCACTGAGCAGAGAAGGAGGAGAAGAAATATTGATTTGGCGTCCAAGCTGCTTCTTCCTTTCTCTCTTTCTCAGGTATCCGCCTCACCTGCCTCGTGCATCGCTTCATTGCTTCCTCTCTCTCCCCTTTCTTTCATACATACGTATACCCTCAAGACTACACCACCACTTGCGTGCGTGCTACTCGTCTTGATCGTTCAAACGAACCATGTGTGGAATCACCGCTCTTCTCCTCGCCTCGGTCGATCAATCGGCTGCGCCAGAGATCAACGAGGCCCTCTCTCTTCTCCAGCACCGTGGTCAGGATGCTGCCGGCATCGTCACTTGCGGCAACAAGGGTCGCTTCTACCAGACCAAGGCCAACGGTATGGTCCGCGATGTCTTTGACGTCAACGCCATCGCCCGTCTCCAGGGCAACATGGGTGTAGGTCACGTTCGATACCCCACCGCTGGTTCCTCTGCCCACTCAGAAGCCCAGCCGTTCTACGTCAACTCTCCCTACGGCATCACCTTTGCCCACAACGGCAACCTCATCAACACCGACGAGCTTCGTCGCTTCCTCGACGCTGACGCCCACCGTCACATCAACACCGACTCGGACTCCGAGGTGCTCCTCAACGTCTTTGCCAACAACTTGCAAAAGACCGGCAAGTTCCGTATCAACGAGGAGGATATCTTCACGGCCATTCGCGACCTCATGAAGCAGTGCAAGGGTGGCTACACCTGCATTGCCATGTTGGCTGGCTTCGGTATCATCGCTTTCCGTGATCCCAACGGTATCCGACCTCTGGGTATGTGCTCGCGTCCCTCGTCCGCGGCCGAGTCTGGCGAGCTCGAGGGTCACGGCAAGGACTACTGCTTCACCTCCGAGTCCGTTGTCTGCGATGCGCTTGGCTTCGAAGATTTCGAGGATATCAAGGCCGGTGAAGCCGTCATCATCACAAAACACGCCGTCTCGCGTCGCATCCTCACCCCGCCTGCCGACTCACCCGACGCCTACACCTTCTCTCCCGACATCTTCGAGTACGTCTACTTTGCTCGTCCCGACAGCGTCATGGACGGCGTCTCGGTCTACCGTTCGCGCATGGCGATGGGCGACAAGCTCGCCGACGAGGTGCGTCGTCAACTCCAGGCCACCGGCGAGTCGATCGACGTCGTCATCCCCGTCCCAGATACATCGCGTGTCGCCGCGCTCCAACTCGCCCAGAACCTCGGCGTTCCATACCGCGAAGGCTTCATCAAGAACCGCTACGTCGGTCGTACCTTCATCATGCCCGGTCAGAGCGTTCGTCGCAAGAACGTCCGTCGCAAGCTCAACGCCATGGCGCTCGAATTCAGCGGTAAGAACGTCCTCATCGTCGACGACTCCATCGTCCGCGGCACGACCTCGAAAGAGATCATCCAGATGGCTCGTGACGCAGGCGCCAAAAAGGTCATCATGGCTTCCTGCGCCCCGCCTATCCGCTACTCGAACGTCTACGGCATCGACATGCCTTCGCGCCAAGAACTCGTCGCGTACGGCCGCTCCGTCGAGCAGATCGCCGAGTACATCCAGGCCGACATGGTCATCTACCAGACGCTCGAAGACCTCATCGACTCGGTGCAGCAGTTCAACCCCGAACTCAAGCATTTCGACTGCTCGGTCTTCGACGGGCACTACGTAACCGGCGGAGTCGACGCCGCCTACATTGCGCACCTCGAGCATCTGCGTAGCGAAAACGCGAAAGCTAAGAAAGCGGCCGGCAAGATCCCCGTCATTGCGGAGAGCCAGAAGAAGCTGTACGCGAGCCGCGCTAGCCCGTCGGCTTCGAGCGTCGCGAACGACGATAAGATGGTCTCGGAGCCCACCGCTGGATTGTTGAACGGCAACGGGGCCAACGGCAACCGCAAGCGCAGATTGACGGACGAAGAGGCGGAAGAAGAGGAGAAGCAGCAGGAAGTTGGTTGCTCGGGTCCCATGAACGGCGCTGATGATATCGGGCTGTTCAACAGCTGGACTCGTTGAAGTTCGGTCTTTTGTCGATAGTTGAAGAAAAGCATATACACTTAATACTGGTCTCGTTGCATATCTCATAGCGCGAATACGAATCTATCCTTGTCACGGTCCTGCTGTCCCAGTGATGTTTGCAAAGTGCTTTGAATGCGATTCAGTGTGGGTTACAAATACATCGGATAATGGTACAGAAGAATCGCTTGCTGATCAACATGGCCCGAGATGAGCATTCTTTCGTCACTCGTGATCGCTCTCGTCCTCTTCCACTGACAGCTCTCCATCGCGATCGAAGTCAGCCGTTGCAGTAGCCGCGATCTCTGCGCTCAACCCTGTGACACTTGATTCGTTCCTATCCGAGGCATCCAAACCGGCTGCTTTTTGCTGTGCTTGAATCCTTTGGCCTGTCAACATCGCACATCGAACCACAGCTGCACGTCAGTATTGCGAACTCTTCATCACCTCTTCTTCTGTACACTTACGAATGAGCAAAATTACCGCTTCCCTATCTCTCCTCTCGCACTTCTTCAGCCTCCTCTCCAGATCCCGCTTCAGGTCCCAATTCGGCTTCTTTGGCGCTATGTTGTTCAAGTCGAGGGCTTCCGTGCGCTTGCGTTCGTCTTCCTCGATCGTGGAGCGCTGTGAGCCTTCGACATCCTTTTCGACGGTGTCGGGAAGCGAGCGGTGGGAGGTGAAGCGGCGAAGTTGACCGGTGAGCGGGTCGTAGTTGCGAAAGTGCCGCTTGATCAGGAGCGAAGAGGAAGAGGTGGAAGAGGGGAGAGGGGAAGAGGAGGTTTCGGCAGCTCGTCGTTGTCGGAGGAGGAGGAGTTTGTGTTTTCGGGCGTTGGCGAAGGTTTCCATTGACATGATGGAGGCGAGTCGTGGCGAGAGAGAAGCAGAAGAGGTGATAGGCAGGAATGGATGGTGAGAAAGATGGATGAGGGTGATGCAAGTGCGAAGGTGAGAATTTGGTGATGCTCGGGAGACGGAAATTGCAGGTTGAGATGGCGATTTCGATTTCAGGGTCTTGTGAGAATGCGAGATTGCTTCTTTGCTGACCTACACCACACACCATCCTTCACCTGCGCACTGGCGATCAACACGAGCACATACATCATCGCCTACTCAGTCTCGCTCTTCACACTGGCCATCGCCTTTCATCAACCAGCGCTTCGAACAAGTAGAGCAACCACCGGACAGCAATCTCATGCTAGCCCTCCCAACTCTCTCAACACCGTGGCCATAGCCGCACCCCTCACAACCCACCACACCATCCGCCACACCAACCATCACCATCGATCATGTCAGCTTCACCCTCCGCCACCTCCATCGCGGGCCCCTCCCGCACCCCCACTCCCCCTCCTTCCACCTCGCGCATCGAACCCTACTCTTCCTCCACCCCCTCTACCACCCTCATGATCACCACCCGAGCCAAACGCAGCACCGCCGGCAACCGACTCAAAGCGCTCCTCGATCAGGAGCTCGAAAAGGACGAGCTCTTCACCGAAGTCGAAAACGACATCGACTTTGAAGCGAACGACAACGAGGTTGATATCGTCGACTCTGATTTCGATCGTGATTCCGACGACGATGCGCGACAGGTGGAAGACGAGAGTGAGGGAGAGCGCGAATTGGAGGAGCTGGAACGCGCCGAGAAGAGCAAGCGAAGGGCGGCGGCGAGGAGTGTGGGCATCGTCAAACGGCCGGCTGCGCCGGCGGTAAGGGCCAGAAGAGCGGCGCCGCCGCCGCCGACTGCGGAAACCGAACCAAAACGAAGACGTATCAGCTTCGCACCCGACCAACCCTCCACCTCATCTACACCCCTCGACTCGCGCAGACGGTCCTCCGCCCGCTCTGCAACGGTTCAGTCGAAGCGACAGGTAGAGTCGCGGCTGGAAGAAGCCGAGCAGCGAAGGGCCGCCCAACCGGTGAAACAGGCGGTGAAGAAGAAAGCAAGTCTGACGCAGGACGCGCTGATCGCAGAAGCACTCGAAGTGGAAGAGGAGAACAGGGAGAGTCTGAGGAGGTTCCTGGAACAGGAGGAGGAGAGAAGGGCGAAGCAGAGGCAGAGGAAGGAGAGGATCACGGGACCCTTTGTGAGGTGGATGAGCGTCGGGGTGAGGACGAAGAGGGTGGTGGAGGAGGTGAAGGTGGGGGAGGAGGGGGAGAAGGGAAAGGATGAGCGGATGGACGAGGGCAGTGTCGTGCAGGGAAGTGGAGAGGGTGTGCGAGAGGGGGCGAAGGAGGTCGGTGAGCAAGGTGCGGAGCAGGTATCTACGCCGCCGCCGCCGCCGCCGCCGCCGTCGTCGTCTGTGCAGCCAGCAGCATTGGCGGATGCACAAAGCAAAGAGGTCGCCTCGAGCAAGGATGGGGATGATGATGTTGCGATGGCAGACGCCTCTACGTCAGCAGCAAAGGTCGACGGTCCAACTTCAGAGGCGCCAAACCCCTCCGATACCGCAACACCCGCCGCACCTCCCCAGCACCGCACCGAGCTCACACCACCAGCCCCAACCTCGACCGCACCAACACCCGTCACCTCTACGTCAACATCGCTCACGCTCGACCCCGTCATCGCAGCGCGACAGCAAGCCTCGCTCCTCCGTTCCTCCTCTTCCACCTCCACCCCTCTTCCTCCTCCCACCGCCGCCGCCTCCTCTTCCACCCAGTTCGAGATGCAAGCACGCACGCTACTCTCCATCGAACGCGCTCCCTCCGACTGGACGTGGCTCGACGAGTTCTCCTCCCTCCTCGGTTCGCACTGCGACTGGGACAGCTATCCGTACGTGCCCTCGCGCAACCGCCCGCTGAGACCGCGGCAGAGCATCTGCCCGATCACGGGGTTGCCGGCGCTGTACAAGGATCCGCGGACGGGGATCGCGTACGCCAATGCGTACGCGTACGGTGTGATTACTAAGGTGGTGAGGGGCGAGTTTGTGTGGTCTGGCGGACATTATGAACGGAGGATTGGTGGTGATGAGAAGGGGAAAAAGAGGGAAAGAGGAGGAGGAGGAAAGGTGGGGACGGGTGCGGTACCCCCCGAAATGGGCGTCTGGTTCGACGACGAGTCGGAAAAGGGCGCGACGGGGGTTTGGGAGACGGCCAGGCAGACCGCGCCAACACCGCATGCGAAAGCGACTCAAACCGAGGCCCCTCCGACCACACCGGCAGCGTCAACACCGCGAACAACAGCACCGAGAACAGCGTCAACCCCAGCTTCAGAGTCAGCCACACCAACAACAGCAGCAGCGAAGAACAAGCAAAAACCAGGATTCGATGTCGTCCTCACAAACGCCATCGCTCCAGGCGACGAGAAGGCGGTCCTGGCTGCTGCGCTCTCGTTGCCCGCCGGAAGCACGCGCAGTGGTAGACGCGTCCAGAGGTCGTGATCGAAAGGAGGGCTCAGCGGTCGCCATGTAAGAAGGTTCGGTTGGAATGTCATGCTTTTTTGAAGGGGGATGAACGTTACAAAGACGTGATCTTGTTTTACATGTGCGTGATGAGAACGGGTGAGGAGCGGTTTGTGTGTGGGGAAAGTTGTGCTTGTGAGGAGTGGTCTGTGAGTGAGGAGAGGATGTGTCGGAAGAGGTTTGTGATCGAGGTATTTGTGGAGAGGGGTAAAGGGTCGAGCGTTGATCAAGCTCGGGTCGGGGTATGCTTTTGGTGGAGCGACATTCACTCCCAAGTAGGGTTCAGACTACTTGCGTCCTTCAACGGCTTGACTCCGCCCTCGGCCTCGCTCGTGCCGGACGTGCTTCGGCGAGCCGCTCCCGTGCTGTTGCTCTGCGACCAACGCGCAGAAGAAGCCAATCCGCGAGGCACCCACTTGCGGGCTTCATCGATCGATGCTTGCCACGCCGCAACGTCGACATGAGTGTAGACGAGGAAGAGGTCGGATTCGACAAAGTCGTGACCGGGGGAAGAGGCGGTGGCGGAGACGTTGCTGTGGCGCACGATTTGGACGCGCAGCTCCCAATGGGCGGCGTCGGAGCCTACGATGGTGATTTGGCGTTCGCTGCTGCTGCCCGGGCTGGTGGGGAGGCCGCTGGCGGTGGCGGTGACGTTGACTTGGGGTGGTTGAGCTTCGGTGTCGGAAGCAACGAGTCGCAGTGCGTCGAGCAAAACGGAGATACGGCCAGCACAGGCAGCTCGCACCTCGTCATCGCTCCAAACATCCCACAGCTTGGCTACGGCTTCTTTGCCAATACCGGCTTCGGAGGAGGCTCCGTCGTCGCCATGCCACTGCGCATGGACGTACAACTGGCGCTGCTTTTCGATCACGGTGGTGAGGATGTCGTCGACGGGCAGCGGCACTGCATTCTGGATCTTGCGCTTGCCTGTTTCCGTCACTTGGGATGCAGGAAGCGAACAGTCGTATCGGTGGCTCCAAACCAGTTGATGGCCCGTGAAGGGCGTAGGTGGAGCGCTGCCTACTGCGGCTGCTTCGACCAGGGCAGGATCGGCAGCGACAGGAGTGCTTCCAGGTGCAAGCGTCGGCAGCATGGGCGTCTGGGGCGCAGGGCTGCTGAGGAAAGGCAGGTTCTCGGTGCGTCGGCTGCGTGCACGACGACCGGATCCGCCTCGCTCGTCTCCATCCTCTTCGTTTTCATCGGCACCGCGACTGATGGCTTCGTCAAACATGTCGTGCACTCGGGTCTCGACGGGTGGTTTAGGCACGGAACGGGTCTGCAAAAAGCGGTCCGAGAAAGGATGGGAAGAGCCGCTGTGGGCGGCGTCGTGCGTCTGCTGGTGACGTCCCGCTGCGGTGGTGCCTGCAGAGTGGCGAACAAAGTAGGCACCCTGCGTGGCGTAGCGAAGCCTCTCGTCGGCTTTGGAGGTGGTGCGAGGGCGCGCAGCCTTCCAGATCTTGGCGCCTTGCTCCGGGGGAATAGGAGGATCCATTTCCTCCTTGGGGACTCTGTAAATGCCAGATCCGATTCCTTGGATGTGCACCTGGTAGCCATAGTCGTCGGCGATGGTTTCGCACCAAGATTTGAATTCGTCGGGAGTGAACTCGAACTTGTGATCCTCGTGGCGGAAGACACGGTCGGTGCGTCCAGTGGGATCGGGGAATCCAGGACGAGTGGTGAGGTCTTGACCAAAGTTGTCGTTGAAGCAGTAGTTGGGAGTGGTGACGAGGACGATGCGAGGGCGGTACTTGCCAAAGACGGTGGGAGCGAAACGTTGAAGAGCAGCCTCGTCGAGATGCTCGATGATTTCGGTAGCAACAAAAGCGTCGTAGTCGTCGAGCGTCTCATTTTCAGTCTCGACAGGTCCATGGAAAAGACGGACATCGAGCGACTTCCAACGAGGGCGATTCTTGGCTAAAGCGAGGCCGTGAAGCGACAGGCTCGACTTGGCATTGTCGAGCACCTTGCGTTCGACGTCGATGCCGATGAGGCGGGAAAGGACGATGTCATTGGGGCTGTAGATCCAGTGGCGGGTGGAGAGAAGAGCCTCGTTTGCGGAATCGTCTCCTGCGTGGTTGTCATCGCCGGCGGTTTTATCGGGAAGGGTGAGAGCGGGAAAGCGATGGATGGGGAACTGGTCGAGCTGGAAGGCAGGCTGCATCAGTGCGGAAAGCAGCACGCCATTCGAGCAGCCAACATCGACGACCGAGTCGGATCGTTCCTGCCTGAGTTTGCCAAGCACCCACGACTGTCTCTGCAGCCACAGAGGCGGATCAAAGTAGAGTTTGCCCACCATTGCGAGATGTCGGAGAGATCCGATCGATCTTGACTACCGTGGGAAAGGTTCCGATCCTGCGGAAAGCGTCCGACTGCCGAGCGGAAGAGGCGACGAAGAGAGAAGATGCTGATTGATGCGGACTTGCCGATGAATTTCCTCGAGATGATGTGCGGATCAATGGGATGTCAGGATGAAGGAGCAGCGCCTCTGTGCAGGAACGGCGCCGACGAATGCGCACGGTTGAACTGTACGCAGTTGACAGGATCCGGAGCAAAGTGCAGTGCGATAGCTTGCCTCGGTCTGTGGAGGACGAAAAGTGGGATCGAGGACCCTCTCCTTGTTGTTTAAGTAGAGGCGGAAAGTAGTGTTGTGGAAGGACAAGGAAGCGTCGCTGCAATACATTTACACCGCACCGCTGTCAACAGCGTCCACAGCTCAGCAGAAGTGCGCAGCGAAACGTGTCAAGAGTTGTTGACTTTGCTTCGGAAGGAGCGGAAGCGGAAGCGGATAAGGTGATGCGGAACAAAGGGTGAGAGGGTTGGTGGCGGGAAGACAGGAGTGATAGAAACGAGAGACGCCTAAAGAAATCTTCTCTAGACCTCGGTTCTTCCGCATCCCGCCCACTCATCACACAATCACACAATCACACTTCGGGAGACGCACGAACCGACTCAGTCACACTTTGAGAGATCAAACATTCGAGCTTAACTTGTGTGATGTGACGAGAGAGAGAGAGAGAGAGAGAGAGAACGAGTCAACTGCCTTGATCGGACGGTGGAAAACAAGGTTTAGCTTAGAGTCCAAAGTGGGCTGCATTGCAACAACGAGCAGCAACGGGCCGGGTCAAGGCGGCAAAGTGTCAATTCCATGCTGGCAGCACTGAATTGCGTTTGTCCACGCTCTACAGCTCGTCCTTGCAGAAGGCGCAAACGAATCACAAGACCAGAAAACAGCCAAGCCATCATTCAAGAGAGTCCTTGACAATGCCGTAACGATTCGAGCGCGGCGGAGCAGTTCTTCCAATTTCGACCAATGAGGAAAATGTGGGGTTGGGGCTCTCAGCTGCTCTGCAGTTTCCGGTGTCTTTCGCTCGGCTTTGAGCCCAGTCCGCTTTCAAAAGGGCGATCGCAAGACCCGCAGGCTGACAGCTGAAGAACCAGACAAGCGGGGCATCGTGTCCACGCACAGCAGCACAGCAGCGAAACGAGAAGTGGCTCGTTTGGCACATTTTGGAAGATCTGGGGAAATTCGCGGACAAATTCTCGCTTACCGCTTGAATTGCGACAAAGGGAACCGTCTGGAAGAAAACGGTCAAGAGTGAAAGTGGCGTTACCAAAGGGCTGAGTTGCAACCGCAAACCGCGCAGTGAAGCAGAGAGCAGTGCACCTGCCGAGTGTGCGCTGTTGACATGGCGCCACTGGTCGAGTCTAATGTCGCGAGACAAGGGGCCAAGATTGAAGTGCTTTGCTCGACCTCCAATTCTTAAGATTCCGTTATCACCGGTGTGGAACGGATGAGATGAGATGGCAACATGGGGCGATAAGGCAGTTGGCATGGCACAATCGGAGTTCGTCTCGCTGTGATCATCGACGGTCGACTGTCTTTGGAAATGCGCGACGGATTCGGCGATCTCGGGCAGACACTGTTGAGCATCTTCGTATGCACGTTGGGCTGTCGATCGTTTCAGCAAAATAGTGAACGTGCGAAAGCCTCGCATTGCACACGTTCACAAAAGCGGATATTTGTGCGAGCCCCGATGCATGATCAAGCTCAAGGTATCATGAGCGACATTGAGCGATGTGCTACCGAGTTCCGAAGCTCGACGGCACCAGTCTGCAAAAATTGCGCTCAAGCTCAAGCTTGGAAGCTTACCGTTTCAGTCTCACACTCGCACAAGCATGACGAAGCGCTGTTGAGGATCCTAGACCTCCAAGAAAACCGTGAGCCAATGTAGCGATCTCGCCAAAGCGTAATCTCGCTTCTGCCTCGTCCGCCAGCTTGGAAGGCGGAAAAACGTTCAAAAGTCGCTTAACGAGCAGGCGCGCCGCCCTTCTCCGTCGAGTGTCAGGAAATTATTTCATTTCTTGGCGCCAGAAGAGCAAGGCTCTAAGGAAGGTGACAAGGTTCTTATGGTGGCCTGATCGTCTCTAGAGCTATTTGGGGCTCTCTTTCGATTCGTCGCAAATTCCGTACTCAGAAGGAGCTGAAGAAAGTACTGTAGCGAGATCCGGAACCACGGAAGATCGGAATGGAAATCGAGTCCGCAAGGAATTGCACCGATGATCGACCGAAACAACCAATCTCAGCACGCTCTCCTCTCATGCTCGCCCCCACACCAATCAAAGGGAACGTGATCTGGTTCTAGACATCTTGTTTCAGCCGCACATGACTTACAGCCACTTTCGATGTCGATGTCAGCCGAGAAATGCAGTGCTGGAGTGTCATTGGTGCACGTTGACTGCGACAGGAGTAGGGGCAGCGATCGCGTCATGGTCGACCAATTGGAAGAAAGCGTCTTTCTTGCTGCGAATGATGCATGGCTTGCACTTCCGAAATCACCGGTCGCATCGCATCAGAACACGACGGACCGGTCAATTCGGATCTGCTGGTTGCAACGGGATCGTCTGTCAGAACGAATGTCAGACCTCGCCTCACCTATAGAGCAAGAGTGAAGGAGACAGTCTCTAAGGTCAGATGTGGCATGGATCGCCGCTTGGTCGGTCGATCCTATAAAGTGACATATCCGCAGCTTTGCCGCCATCTGAAACCAGTTTATCATAAATCTCTTTTCATTGTGTCTGCGGTGCTGTCATCCAGCAGCACTTGCCGCTCTCTTCTCTGCAGGCACGTCATCACATTCAGCGATGAACAAAAGGAGATTTGAATGACGACAGCGAAGCCCACCTTGTCTTTCAATGAAGGCAGCTTGGCTGCAACCCTTTTGGAAGCTTCGATATCGGGCAGATCACGAATTCGTCGTTCAGATTGGATTGCTGCGTCCTCACCCGCACGAAGCTACCACGCTTCCCATGCCTAGAGCTGCACTTGAGACCGTAAGCGCTTGTTCGTTTCCCCGTTCCGCGAGAGCGCATGCTGCGGTACCGTCGAGGCAAGCTCGGAGATGTGCGAAACGCGCGCTGAGCTGTGTTTTTCGAAATTTTCAGACAAAATAGATTGCCGCGAAGGGCTGTTGAGGAGTCGAAATTTCAACAAAAGGAAGAAGTTTTTGCCGAGGTCTCAAAAGACGGTGCGAGGTCAGTCGACCTGTCCACGTCTCCCTGCAGCTCTGTAGCAGAGACACGTTGACAGTTTGTTCTAAGCGAGGTGATTTCCAGTAGGGAGGGTAAGAAGGTGAGAATAGCAAGGGCCAGCACCCCAGGTTTGTTTTTTGAAATTCTCCTTCGGAATACGCACGCAAAGCGGAACGGATGCCCCGACTGCGGCAATTGCCAGGGCGGTTAAGCAAGAGCTCGATGCGCGTGCATGGCCGACAGCTTCACCTTTTGACCCCGCTCTGCTCACCTCACCACCGACGCCGGACAGAGAGTGCTTGTCAACAAGGTCTGTCTGTCTGCCTGCAACGGCATCTCGACCGACCGACAGAGCTGGACTCGAGCCTTTGTGCTGCACCCCCCACTCTGCCCAGAACAGAGACGCCGGCTGCAGTTCTTTGCATCCTGCTGCTCACTGCATGTGTGTGTGTGTGTGGCTCTGAAGGAATCGGACGCGGGGTCGCAGCAATCTGATTGGCTAGAATCAATCCTGATACTGGAATTCAACTGCAGCCCAGCCTGTCAAATCTTGTTATCCATTGCCCATCCTCGTCCAATCCATCCCTGCGACGAGTGTGGCTTGACTTGGCTTGGCCTCGCAAATGTTGACGAGCATACCGGTGACAGTGAAAGCAAGGCCAATCATAGCTTGAGTTGGCAGAAGGTGAATCCGAGGGCGATGCATTTTTCTATCTCTCACTGTTCTCCGCGGCAATGGGAAAATCTCAATGAACGGCAGAGGCAGCACGCAATTGTGTCGTCGCCCTCTCTCCTCGATCTGTCTTCACTTGCAACTCGCTCGTCAGACCTGCCTGCACCTTGTTTCTCACCTTCCCCTTGTGCGTTCGCTCAAAGTGACAGTTAAGCTTCAAATAGGCACATCCGAAGGGTAAGAAGTGCTCAATTTCCCACGTATAGGTCGACATCGACGGCTGTCAGCAAGACCCTGGTCTCAAGAACACTCTGCAAGCAAAAAGAAAGCATCAGAAATTGGAAGAAGAAAAATCTAAAGGCACGGCTGCGCGCCTTTTCTGTCTGAGATCTCGGGCCGTCCTAAATTGCGGTCTCAAGACCGATTTCACCGTTGGTCGGCGTGCCCGCTCTAAATCGCTTCTCGAGGTGACCCTTGCCTGGGCCCTGTTTGTACCTCTTCGCTGTTTTTCCGCCCGCGCTCACCATCGACTTCGGCCATGCTCTCCATGCATCCTCCAATCAGAAGACCAAAAAAAAAGTGAGCGAGAAAGTGAGCCTTTCCATTTCCCCTGAAGCAGTCCACCGCCAAAAAAAAAAAGTCGACGACACCTTGCCCGCGTGTGCAGGCATGCACTCTCTCGCCCTTTCTCCCTCTCTTCCCCTGCTGCTCTTCTGCCCGCGAGATTTTTTTGGCGTTGCACCATCACGCCCGCCGTTCCAAAAAAAAAAAAGTCGAGGCTACACCTCACCTCAACCTTGCTCTTGTTGCCCTTGTTCCTAGCCTTGTTGTCACCATCACCATCCCCATCATTCACATCATCATCCCATTAACGACAATCTTCCTTTCGATTTGGTCTTCAAGCTTCACTCATTACGCCCAGCTCAATTCTTCGACACTGTCTTTCACCTGCCGCCATTCTTGACTCTGGTCTTTAGTGTGCTTCTCACATTCTGGTCGCTCTTACGGTCCTTCTTGGTCTCTGCTCCTCCAGTTCTTGGCATTCGTGTACAGCTCACGGCTCTTTCGACGTCGCTACATCAGCTCTCGCCCGTCGATTCTGGTTTCGTCGCGACTCACTTGAACAGGCTCGTCTCGTACAAGTAGCCAACTTCTTTGCAAGCACTTCACCCTGCTCGCTCGGACTTCGAACGCTCTCAGGTAACCCGCTCTGGCCTTTCAACTGCTCCCTGTCTCATCTCGGTGATTAGGGTAGCTCAACATCCTCACGACGGAGTCTGGTCAACCTTCTCCATCCTTTTAAATCACCCCCCTCAATCAGCGGCATTCATCTATACCAGCTAGCGCCCTTGCCCTACTGGTAGCATTCTTCAACACGGCCTCGTCGCCTTTGACTTCGCAGCTCTTCACACAGCCGCTCACGTCGACTTGCTCGCCCTTTCCTCCTCAACGCCTTCCGATCCTTTCAACCCCCTCCTTCGCTGCACGACGTGAGTTTCTTTTCTTCTTTCTTCTTCGGCCTCTTTCGCTTTCCACAGCCTTGCGTGTTCGTGGAGCTGGTCTTGGTGCTGCATGCAACACATCAAGCACATCTTCATCCCCTCCGGCCTTGCTTGATAGTCACGTTAACGACGCCAGCAGCGGAAAGCACCTCGTCAGCGCTTGGACGAGCCATCTGCCACCAACCCAGCGAACAGTCATCCCTCGTGCCTTCACACGGCTTGACTTGCTGGTTCGACTCCTGTGCAGAGTGCTCTTGTCCAAGCTGACGCGCCGTGCAATGACACGCTACCATCGCCCTTCTGGCCAGACGTTTCTAAGAGCCTTCCCAGCCTAACCCCTCCCTTCCTTTCTCTTCTCTTTGCAATCTCCTCTTATTTCTTTCCTTCGATCTTCGCCATTACGTTTTCGTATCTCGACCGGTCTCCTGCTGTGGCTTCCCTTCGACCGTACGACTTGCCATCGAAACTTCAATCACGCCACCGCCATACCTGTTATCCGTGTTGGATTCCGCACCAAGCAGCCCACAACGACATCGACACGCAACGTAGGAGCTTCTCCAACTCTACCGCTAGTCGATTCACTGAAAGCAGCGGAAGCTCCACAACCGTAAGTTTGCTATGATGCACCAGCAGCAACACTGTCAACAATGCTCTTAGGCTCAGAGGCTGACTTGCCGCCGCCCTCGCTCCTCCTCGCAACGCATCAGACTTACACCGTCGCCAATCGCGTCCGTCGAGCCTACAACGAGCCTTCGCAAACCATGACTATGACCATGCCATTGGCCGGCCTTTCGCCGCCCTCGAAAGGCTTCTTCGCCCCTTCCTCCATGCCCAACGCAAGGAGCGACGCCTCGTCCAACGGCGGCATCTCTTCTGCCGTTCCAAGCCGTGGTCGCAGAAGAGAATCCATCACGGGACAGATGCGTCGAAAAGCCACCGACACAGCTTCAGCTGCCGGCGCTGGTGGTGCCTCTGGCCTCTCCATGAGCCGTGCTGCTGCAGGTGGTCCCGGTTCGCCCAACGGACGCGCGATCCCCATGATGGCTCGCTCGCCTCGCATGGGTGTTGCCGAGATGGGTGGTCTCTCGACGTCGTTCGGTGCTGCCGCGGAAGCTCTCTCGTTATCTTCTTCGATCACGTCCAACTCGACAGTGGCTCCCGGCTCCTTCCAGGCACGAAGCCGAGCACAGCCTATCCAGAACGACGGCCGTTCGGAGGGTCACTCGCACCTGGGTGTCGAGTGCTTTGGCCCTTCCAGTCTGGACAGCACTATGCCCATGCCAAGTCCCGGCATGATCACTTCCAACTCGGAAAAGCGCGACCGCCGATCCTCGGTCAGCTCGACAGGCACCGTCGGCGATGACGACGACATCAAGGGCGGCAAGCACGAGCAGCTTCACCGTTGCGAGAGCTGCGCCAAGGTGTACCGTCATCCAAGTTGTCTGATCAAGCACCGCTGGGAGCACACGGTCTACTGGAAGGAAGCGTCGAAATTCCTGATGAGCAAGCACCAGCAAGTGCAACTGCTCGAAGCGGCTGCCATCTTGGTGGGCATGGATGCCAGCCAAGGCTCGCTACCGGAAGAAAAGGCGCTGTGGCCTGCTGCCGTCAGTCCTCCGTCGTCTGGCTTGCTGGGATCGGAATCGATCAACTTT
Source organism: Sporisorium iseilematis-ciliati (assembly GCA_001748505.1). Lineage (NCBI taxonomy): Eukaryota > Fungi > Basidiomycota > Ustilaginomycetes > Ustilaginales > Ustilaginaceae > Sporisorium > Sporisorium iseilematis-ciliati. Next base: position 9,243 of record MJEU01000104.1, on the reverse strand, counting down.
GAGACCTTGATGGCCTCGAAACGCCGAAACACGATCTCGAGCAATGCCAGCAGTGGCAGCCCAGCTCGTCGACCGACGCCTTCGCTGGTACCCAACGACAGCAGCGATGGCAGCACCACGAGCACGTACGACCCCTCGATGCGCAGTGTCACCATGAGCCCTCTCGCAGGACTTGGTAACATGCGTCTTACGGAAGGCGATGGCAAGCACCGCGACGTCGGCCGTTACCGTCTGGATGACAGCGCCAGTGCCAGTGGCAGCGGTAGTGACCGCGCTGATCGTTCGGGATCCGCCGACATGGACGATGACGAAGATGTCGACGACGAGGCACGCGTGGACGATGGCGAAGAGCGTTACGGTGCCGACGCTGGTGGCGATGTGATGGCCAATATGGAGATGGACGATGTCAACTAGTGGGCGGTCGCCATTATCATCATAGGGTTTCGCTTGCCTTGACGTCGCATCTCTGGACAGCTGTCCCTCGTCACCGACAAAAAAACAATCTTCTCTCAGCTTCTCTTTCATTCGGCTGGAGAGATCTTCTTTATTCTCGTTGTCTTCTTTTTACCTATTCTCATCTTGATCGTCACCGCCTTTCTCGATATTCGCGCTCGAGAATGTATTATCAACTGTCATCCAAAAGCAAAACAATCTTATCGATGATTCAAGTACGTTTGTTTGGGCGTGGTTCGAGTGTGGGGCGATCGCCGACCACACTGAGACGAGGAGGAGCTGACCTTGCGAATCGGGTCGATGCGTTTCGATGATAAGGTGACCGGATGCAAAAGGGTCTTGATATGAAACATACGAGGTTGCGGGGCTAACCGGTCGGAACCCAGAGCATTGGCTCATGAGACGAGCTTGAGCTGTATAGCCGCCTCGACGGTCAGCGGTGTCGAGCTTGGCGTTCAGGGATTAGAAATGGTCTTGGCTGGAAGCGCGCGAGAGCTGAGATCGAAATCGGGGCTGTCTTTTTTGTTTTTGACTCTTGCGGGTTTTGCTTGTGAAAAGAAACAGCTGACCCGTGTTTGGGGCACCGCAGAGACCGTCTAGGCGTGCATCTGATGGTCGGTGGTAACCTCTCGCAAGCGACGACCAGACTCACCTTTCCCCACGAGCCACGACCGACCCCAGGTTGCGAAGGACTTGCCTTACACGGATTTTAGCGAGCTCGTCTGTCATTCCTGATGATGCTATCCATCCGTCCAGAAGAAGTGAAGTTCGAAGAGCGACGTGTGTATGATGTAGCAAAAGGGTAGAAGGGCGAGCCAGCGACGTCACACATGGTGAAGAGCATGGATGGTTCAGGCACCGGGGAAAAAAGGACAGGTCATGAGTCGAAGAGACCACACACATACGGCTGCCTACGTCAAACAAAAAGCTCGGCTGTACGGAAACGAAAACGGTCGGACGGAGAAGCAATTTTCGTCTAGGCGAAGTGAGAGGGCTTTCCTTTGTTCATCGAGCGGTAGTGTGGTTACAGTATTTCGACGACGAGACGAATAGAACTCCGAAACAGACCACGCTCCATCATTTGACTTGGTATTGACAAGACAGAGCGGTCACTCTGAAGCTCAAACACTTGCGCGACCATGTTGGCCTAGGCGAGCGAAAAATGGGCGTCAGTTTGGTATGCGCGTCGTCGCTTAGCCGAGATTTCGCGCACCTCTTCGCCCTTTTTTGCTTGCGTTGAGACAAAGTTTATCTCTCCGGTCAAACGTTGCCACCCTTCTTTGCCCGTAATGTCTTGCTAGAGCTGCTTCGTTGTCTGAGTGCAGACGCCGTCGTGCAGAGTTGCAGAGAGAGTGTGTGTAGGAAGAATCAAAAAGGTCTCAGACAGCTAATCGGGAAGGCCGTTTCTGCAGGTGGAAGAAGGTGGGTGCATTTCACATTCAACTCGAACCCGCCTCTCTTGCTCTCTCGGCCCCGCATTTCACATCGCCCAAATGGTGCCCCGCATGGAATTAAGCAGCTTTTGAGCAGAGGAGATCCGAGGTTCTTCCCTCGACTGCCGGTGCCTGCCTTTTGATTCGATGATACGGATTCCTTTTGACTTGATTTGTAGAGGCAACACTTCGCCCAGCTACTGGAACCGGAAGTGGCCCGACAAGCGGTGGCGCGCTCTCTCTCTCTCTCGCTAGTTAGCACGGCTGTGGGATGGCTTCGAAATCAAGAATTTAGGGCCACATCTCTTTAGCGCAACAGCCTTGAAGCTGCTTGATGAATTCTTGATTTCTTCCGAGCTACAGCCCGACCCAGCTTCTCCCTCCTCGCAAGACGCGCTAGGACGATCATGCCGTCACACATCATTACTAACGCTGCGAATTGATCGTCCCCACGAGCTTTTATTTGTTCGGCACGTTGATTGATATCTCTGCTCGAGCTTTCTCTTTGCCACCCTCAGGAGCAGCAAACAACAAGGACCTTTCTCTGGACGATAACGTTCGAACATTCTGAGACAAGTCGGCCCCGTTGTCTCTCTCTCTACCGACACATCAGACGGTCTTTGGAGGGCAGAGCCAAAATCGTAAGACAGTCTCTCTCTCTAGAGTAACTGGATAATAAAAAAAAAAGTGGCGAGACAGCTGCACGAATGCTGTCTCTCGCACACTGCTCGCGTGCCTCTTGTCTCAAAAAGGAGGCGCAATTTCAGTGTATGTCTCGAGCATGTTGAGATGCATTCGACTCGCCCTTTCACCAGCCAAATTGGCACCAAAAGAGACGAGCCTAACGAACCAAAGAGGCAGCAACCTCCACGCCCATTCACTTGACAATTCTCATCCGCGGTCCCTTTTTTCGTGGAGCCGCTTTGTGTCTTTGTGTCCTTGTGCCCAATCAGCAGCCACGCAAATCCCTCCGTCGTCCTCTTTTGGTCGGTTTCCCCATGTTTCCTCTCTTCGGGGACTGTGATTGTCGTCACGAGCTGCAAAGAGGCTCGAGCGCCGCTGCTGCTGATTTCACCCTCCGACCTGCTCGCTCGCTGCCATATGCTCATCATCCGCTTGTCTTGGTCCCACAATGCTGCTGCTAAATTGCCGCTTGCCTGTCCATCCACAATCGGCTCTCTTTCTCCGCTTTGGACTTTCGCATCACATTGCAGCTGCATCGCAACCTTTTTTTCTCTTTCTTTCTTGAGAAATTTGGCTGGTTCCGCCCAGCCCAAAATGCATGTCTTAGTTCTGCCTGCACAGAGAAAGCCTAGAGTGAATGCCGTCGCTCGCCTCGTCTCGTCTCTCTTTCTCCGCTCGCCCACTCTCCATCGCTCACAGACTCTCTCTCTCTCTTTCCCATCGCTTTGCCCCGCTCGATCCAATATAACCCCAGCATAGGTTTCGCCATCGCCTTCCTCCGATCCCTCCATCTCAGAGCTTTCTTCACGCTATCAGCTCTTTCTTCACTTCTTCTCTTCCTCCCTTTTCTTCACGAGAAGAGCTTCTTTACCACCCTCCATCACAACCTTCAGCACTTTGTCTGATACCCGTGCTTGAAGTTCTTCCTCCCCGTTTTTTACGAGCTTCGGCAGGTTTCTGTCTCTTGCGGATTTCTGCTTCCATCTTCCTGCTTCATCTTGGTCTGCCATCCGTTTTTGGACGAGTAGCAGCCCTTTGTGTTGATACTCGCCTGTAGAAGCGGCTCTTCCCCCACACGTGTAGCCAAGACTGCGGCATTCCGGCTTCCGTAGCCTTTTCTACCTTCCAGCAGCTGTCTTTGTTCGACAACAGTCGTTTCAGCTGTATCAGCAGCGCGAATCGCAGCAGCAGCACCACTCGCACAAGTCGCGCCAATCCGGCTCTGCTCAAGACTCTTTTTCCCTTCTCACTCGCTTTCCTTCTCCCCACATCGGTGCAGCCTCGTGCTCCGACTCTTCTCATACCACCATGTCGGCCATCACAAACGATCTCGGCGAGGAGATCCTCCCCGCCTACAAGGGTAAGTTTCCTTACTTCTCCCCCTTTCCCATTCTTTGTTGCGACCCGCAGTGCCCAGCAGAGAGCTGCAGTTCAGGAGCGCATTGCGACTTGGCACTCTGACTGAATGGCTGCTCTCTTCGGCCCTTGACTGAGCAATCTTGCTAAGTCCGGCGAGGCGAGCTCCAGTCACAGGTCTCCCTCTGCCTTGGCTTGGCGTCCGCACACAGCTCATTGGCAGCTGGGCGGCCCTTCTGCTCGAGCTGGACCGCAGCTTTGTTCTTTGCCAACGTTGACAGCCAACGGTGGATCCGATGCATTGCGTACAACCTCAGCGAAATGACTCAAATGCTAACCTTAACCTTCACCTCATCTTACTTCTTGTTTTGTGACTCAACAGGAAACCTTACCGATTCCCAGCAGAAGGACCTCCGAGAGATGTGGAGGCGTATGTTCGAGCTCTATGAGAAGAACAAGGACGTCTCGGAACGCATTATGAAGCAAGGCGGTCCCAGCAAGATGGGCAAGAAGAAGGACTCCGCCCCTCCCAAGAACGAGAAGGACGCCGGCAAGGACATTCCCAAGGACGACAAGGCCAAAGAAGAGGCCAAAAAGGCAGAGGAGCTCAAAGAGATGAACGAATTCATCGACACCTACGGTGGTCCCATCCTCGCACAGACCATGTGGGAGTTCACAAAGATGGATCACCCCGACGTCTCGCTCCTTCGTTTCCTCCGTGCCCGAAAGTGGGACATCGACCGTGCCCTTGCCATGTTGGCCGCCGCCTGCAAGTTCCGCCTCGAAAAGGACGTTCCCGGCATCATTTACAAGGGTGAAGATGGTCTCAAGGATGTCCCCGGTTTCATGAACCAGTTCCGTCGAGGTATCTCGTACATCAAGGGTAACACGGACAAGATGGAGAACCCCATCTACTTCATTCACGTCGCCCGTCACTTTACCAGCGCACAGAAGCACGAAGTTCTCCAGGACTACGTCTTGCTTGCCATGGAGAACGCCCGTCAGATCACCACTTCGCCTTACGAGAAGGCCGTCGTCGTCTTCGACATGGCCGGTTTCGGTCTCAAGAACATGGACTGGCAGTGCGTTCTCTTCTTGGTAAAGTGTCTCGAAGCTTACTACCCCGAATCCCTCCAGCGTATCTACGTCCATGGCGCTCCTTGGATCTTCAAGGGTATCTGGCAGGTTCTTCAGCCAATGCTCGACCCAGTCGTGCGTGACAAGATCAAGTTCTCCAGCAAGGCCAAGGATCTCGAAGAGCTCGTCCCCGCTTCCAAGATCCGCAAAGGTATGGGCGGTACCATGGACTGGGACTGGGACTACATCGAGCCCCAGGCCGGTGAAAACGATATCATGAAGGACACCAAGTCGCGCGCCAAGATCGAGGCAGAGATGAAGGAGCTCACCGACGAGTTCGAAAACGTTACCCGCGACTGGATGGAGAACACCTCCAACGACGACGACGACCCGGACCTCGCGCTCCGCCGTGACATCCTCGCAAAGCAGATCCGTCTCAAGCACTACCAGCTTCAGCCTTTCGTCCGTGCCAAGAACATTTACCAGCGTTCCGGTATCATGACCATGGACGGTACCGTCACCTGGGAATACCCGCAGACCAACGGCAAGTCCATCACCCAGGTGGTCAACGACCGTCACAACTACGGTGCCCTCATCAAGTGGCTCCAGGATCACAACGCTGACACGCTCGAGGATTCGTACGGTCACAAGAAGCTCGCCGAGATCTGCACCGACGGTACCATCAAGAAGTCCTACGGTGGCGGCAAGGGCGGCAGCGGCAAGGCTGCCTCGGGCAGGGCCACCAAATCCAGCGATGCTGCCTCCACCAAGTCTAGTGGCAAGAAGTCGTCCAAGGAGGGTGAGGCCGCTGCTGCCGGTGGAGCTGCTGCTGGCGCTGGCGCTGCTGCTGCTGGTGCTCTGGGCCTCAAGAAGTCCAAGAGCAAGAGCAAGAAGAAGCCCGAGCCTGAACCTGAGCCCGAACCGGAATCCGAGGAGGAGGAAGAGTCGGACGAGGATGGCTTCGAGGACCCCAGGTCCGAGCCTGAGCCCGAACCTGCTCCGCGTGCCAAGCGTTCCAACAAGAATCTTGCTCGTCAGCCCAGCAAGAAGTCTGTCGAGCCCGAGCCTGAGCCCGAGCACGAGGACGAGCATGACGACGAGCAGCCTCAGACCTACACTGGTGCCGCCGTTGGTGCTGTTGCTGGTGTTGCTGCTGGTGTCGGTGGCGCTGCTGCTGCCGGTCTCAGCTACCTTCGTGGCGGCAACAAGAACGGCAACGCTGCCAACGGTAACGGAAATGGCTATTCGCACCACGACGAAGAAGATGTTGACGAGGAAGACGAAGACGACGAGGACCACGGTGTCGCCCGTCCTGGCCAGCGCCAGCGCCAGCCTCCTCGCACTGTCGACCGCTACCCCGACGAGGAGGAGGACTTTGACGAGGACGCAAGCCCCGACGACGACCAGATGTCGGCCTACTCGGACGAGTCCATCACCCCCGAGACGGCGGTGCGTCCCGACTACATGAACGTCAAGATCTCCGCCGCCGACTGCCGCATCGACGACAACGACTGCCGTGAGGATCTTGCCACGGCGCGCGAGGCCATGGCGCTCTTCCTCAACTCGCGCATGCGCGAAGCCGAAGAGCTCTGCATGGATGGCGCCAGCACACGTCTGTACAAGGCTGAAGGCATGGCTCTCATCAACTCGGTCAAATCGGTCATGACTTTCGAGCCTGCCGATTTCGAGACCGCCATCATGTGCTGCCAGCACTCGATGAAGATCGCTGGTTTCCTGCGCAAGAAGCAGGGCGCCATCGGCAAGCTCATCAGCGGCAAGAAGGGCGGCTTCCGAAACATGACCTTGGTTCAGCTCCACGCCGAGCTCGTCTTTGCCGAGTCGCAGCTGCTCAAGTCGGTGCTCGGTATCTTCTACTCGGGCGACAGCATCGGTTTCGTCAAGCAGGCTCTTGGCTTGCGATCCGCCTACTTCCTCGTTCGCGAGCTGTTCAAGTTTGTCGAGTCGGTCGATGCCGAGGCTGAAGAGGCCGAAGTGTCTGGCAAGCGCCACGACGTGGTCCACCTCGACCAGGACTTCCGATCCGGTGTCTACCTTGGTAACGCCCTCTGCTCGCTCGTACTCTCGATGCTGCCCAAGAACACGCTCAAGATCATGGAGGGCTTCGGTTTCGTCGGTGACCGCAAGTTTTCGCTCGACCTGCTTGCGCGTGCCGGTGGTTGGAGCAAGAGCAAGCCTCTCCCCACCATCTCGGCCGATGAGGAAGGCGTGCGACGACCTCTTTGCGACATTACCATTCTCATGTACCACCTGTGGATCTCGAGCTACATTCCCGTCACTGAGCTCGACTTCGAGTTTGCCGACAAGGTGCTCTCGTGGAACTTGGTGCGTTTCCCCAACGGTATCTTCTACCTCTTCTGGTCGGCGCGTCTGTACGCTGCCCAGGCGCTGCCCGAGAAGGCGATCGAGTACTACCGCAACGCCATCGAGTCGCAGCGCGAGTTCAAGCAGCTCCACCACTTGTGCTTCTGGGACCTCTCGCTTACGTACCTGTGCACGTGCGACTTTGCGCGTGCCTACGAGTGCTACGATGTGCTTTCGCGCGAGTCCAACTGGTCCAAGGCCATCTACCAGTACGCCAAAGCGGTCATGCTGTACGAGACGGGTATGGACGACCGAGCCAAGAGCGCCACGATCATGCGCACGGTGGGCAAGCTCACCAAGAAGGTGGCTGGACGTCAGATCCCCTTCGAACGCTTCGTTGCGCTCAAGGCCAAGAAGTACATTGCTCAGCAGAACCGTCTGCCCTTGCCCGGTCTCGAGTTTTCGTACCTGTGGCACTGTATCGGACAGACGCCCGTGTTTTTGTTGGTGGAGAACACGCTGACGCGCATCGACGAGTTTATCGACGAGCTCGAGTCGTACCACAACCCCAAGTCGTACGGAACGGGTGAGAACGAGTACTGGTCGTCGTACTGTCTTGCTTTCTTCCTGCGTGGTGTCGCTCTGCGCTTCGTGGCTTACCCCGAGCCCCAGACTCTGGTGCGTCTGCCTGCTGATGACAGTGTGGGCCCGATCGAGGAGATTCAGGCTGACGCAGTGCAGTCGTTCAACAAGGTGTTTGAGCATGGTCAGAAGTTGGACGAGGTGGACCGCTACCTGGTCTACTTTGCTCATTACGAGTTGGGTCGTCTGCGCAGCTGCATGGGTCAGGATGAGGCTGCCAAGACCGAGTTCCGCAAGGTTCTCTCGGGTAAGCCGCTCGAGGCTAAGGGTAAAGGTCTCATCGGTGGTGGCAGCAAGGCCAACTACCTGCTCAGCAACATGTGCCAGGTTCGTGCCCACGCAGCCATGGAGACGATGCGCATCCAGAAATCGCGATCGCGCGCTTCGTTCTTCCACGGCGCCGAAGGATCGCTGGCCAGCCAGAGCATCGCCAGCAAGTCGACGCGCTCCAACTCGCTGGCCTCGTCCTCGGCGAGCCGGAGCATGACTTCGCGCGCCACTTCGATGTCGAGCCGATCGGGTCGTGGAAGCATCAAGTCGAACACGTACGACGCTGAGGAGGCTTACGGCAGGCCTAATGGTCGGGCTCGAGCTGACACGGGTCGTTCGCAGACGACGAATTATTCGCGCAGGCGATGATGAAGTCGCGATGCCAGAAGAAGATACCCTGACCACACTCGTTTGATGATCACCAGTAAATAGTTTCGTTCTCTCTTTTATCGCTCTCTATTTGGATTCGTTACATGTATCGGTTGGATTCTCTATATGTGCTCCGGATGAAATGTTTCTTTCCGCTCTCGAAGTTGATGTTGGTGTGTGTGTTTGGGTGGTGGTGAGGTGGTGAGGTGGGTGAAGGTGGGTTTGGATCGGGAAGATCGGGTCGATTGAAACTAGCCTGCGTCTCGGCGTAAGCGAAGAAACGTGGTGGTCGAGTTAAGAGCGCACGTTGGCGAGTCAGAGACTGATGATGAAATTTGAAATTTGCAGAAAGAAGAAAATCATGGAATGGCGTGCTCGTCACGTCAGATTGCGCCTGTGCCGAGGTTGAACGGCGTGGCTTTCTCGTCAAAGGCCCCTCCCTTCGTCAAGAAACTTCTTGTGACTCAGAGTGAACTCGCGCTCTTCTTTTTGGGCCTGCGATTTGGTGTCTGCTCCCCTTTTTGCTCTCGGATGAAGTTGAGTGGGTCACCCCATGATGGCACAAGGCGTAGATGGTGAGGAGAGTGGGGGTTGCTGTCTGCTGCAAGAGTCGCAGAGAGTGGTGTCATACGTCGGG